>CM076572.1:762613506-762746300 GCA_034641835.2 Pinus albicaulis
GCACTAGTACAACTAATTTGTTACTAAAAAAACGACTAAAATTCGCATATAAACGACTATTTTTCTATTGGTGACCAATAGTAGCTAATTTACAGTATCTTATAATGCGACCAACTTTTGGTCGTTTTTAGCTTAGTCATTAATTGGTTATCTCAATTTTGTTATCTAGTTGTATATTTGGTCATTGATTTAGTCATTGATTTGATCACTAATTTAGTCATTCATTTGGTCTTTCATTTTGTCACTAATTTAGTCATTCATTTAGTCATTCATTTGGTCTTTCATTTTGTCACTGATTTAGTCATTCATTTGGTCACTGATTTAGTCATTCATTTAGTCATTGATTTGGTCTTTGATTTGGTCATTAAATGTCACAATTAATGACCAAATACACAACAAAATATATTACTATATGATCACCCAAGAAAACCAATTAATGACCAAAGAACTATGACCAACATGTTAGTCGTGTTATAAGATACTGTAAATTAGCTACTAATAGTCATATATATCCAAATTTTAGTCATTGTTTGAAACCAATTAATGACCAAAGAAATGTGACTAAATTTTAGTCATGTTATAAGATACTGTAAATTAGCTACTAATAGTCGTATATATGCAAAATTTAGTCATCATTTGTAGTCACAAATTTATCATTTGCAATAGCCATTTATTCATTATATAAATGACTAATTTAGTAGTTTATATGCATTTCATTAATAATCATTCTAAATGACTAATTTAGTCGCATATTCATTTTATTTGTGTTCATTATTAATCGACATAAATTAATTTGTATGATTTAAAAGATGTCATACAATGTGCATGTTCATCTAATATGAAAACACAAAGTCGCATATTTTAATTACAATACTAAACAACATCAAATGCAACTATAAATAATTTCAACCACATAAATTATATTATATGAAATGTTAAAATATTACAATATAAGTTTCCAACTTTATATTAGTTGGACTACAATTTACACATGAAATGATGTTTCACCACTTCAAAACATTATCGTTGTGTTGTCAAGGCATTACAGGTGAATTCACCAACTCTGAAGACTTGATCATCAGTCTTTATATGTGTGTCTTATGCGAGATATTGGTTCCAAGGGTATCACCAAACCAGTTCTCTTCTCTTTTTGCATTTGTCGCTCCAATGTTATTGCTCTTCTCTTTTTTCAATTCATGCTTCTTACCATCAAAACTGATTTCATTTTCTGAAAACAAAATAAAATACAATGCACTGTAAGAAATGAAAAACAATGAACACTAGAATATAATATAAATTAGACTATAAATAGTTTATACAACATATACCTTAACATCAACAATGTCAAAGCAATTTTCCTTCAACATCAATTTCTGCAAAATAAATGTCACGTTATTATTTCCCATTTCTCAACATGCTACATATGATAAATTGAAAATCACATAAAACCAAGAGAAAACCCTTTTCTAACCAAAATAAACAAACAAACAATGCCTCTAATAAAACTTCATTATAATATTAGCAAATGAAAAGACAGCTAGTGGACCATTTGTGTTGTTTGACTTTGCCTATTTTTGTTGTAAAGTGCTCAAGCTTCAGGAACCAACAAATGTGAGTACGAGCTAAAAACTAACCAACCATTCACTAGTCAACATGAGATATCACAAATAAACCACAAAATTGATCAGGCATTAAAATTGTGAGCAGCCTACCTTGAAATTTTCTTCTTGAGAAATACCTCAAAATCCCCTCATTTCTAATAAGCTGCCTGGCTATGTACCTCCATCCTTGATTTCCCTTGTTATATCTTGAATAAAGAATATCCCTTCAACAACCAATTTTGCGAGAATCCTACCAAGTAACTCAAAAGCCTTGTGCGCATCAATAGTAGCATCCTCCAATGAAAATAGTATAATCTCCAACCTAGAAACATCAAAATTATATATAGTTATAATGTTGAAGAGTGTAACTATGTTGTGTAACCAGCTCCAAAAAGAGAAGAAAAAAGATATCAACGCCTTAGAAATAAGCCACTTCGAGGGGGCAACCTCCAATACATTACATAAATGAACAATTCTTGGATGATACAAATGAATAAAACCTCCTTCTATATATAGGAGTCCATGGGGCCACAATATAATCCTAGTGGGGCCACAATGTAATCCTAGCCGACCTAACAATAATAATGTAAGGGCACAATAATAACAATATGGGGGTTACAGGGGTACAATAATAACAATAAGGGGGGCTACACTAACATAATGAGGGGCTACACTATTAATATAGGGACTTAACATGCCCCTCTCCTTCAAACAAGTGTTGTCCTCAACGCTTGATTATTTCTTGATGCTTCTGTATAAAATTCTCATCCTCCCATGTGGAATATTTTATAGGAAAGTTCTTCCACTTGCTGAGATACTCTGAAATCGATCGTACTTGTCGAGTTCTTGTTTCCATGACCGCTTCAGGTTTCAATATGATTTTTCCTTCCTCATCAAGTTTTGACAATATTGTTTGAATTGGAATATTTTCACCTATAACCTTCTTTAAGCATGAAACATGGAAAACTGGATGTACTCATGAAGAAGCAGGGAGCTCCAATTTGTATGCCATAGTACCAATCTTTGCAACACCTTGTAAGGACCATAGTACTTTGGCGATAATTTATCATCCATATTAGCTATTATTTTGTCCTTCAAACCATCCAAATTAGCCTCCATTTATTCTTTTAAACCATCTATGTCAGCTTTGGTTGCTCTTTGTAAGATCGAAATTTTTTGCACTTGGTACCGTAATTTTGATATCTCATATTGCAATTCTTCCACTTCATGCATCATAGTATAGATTTCTGAGGGCTTAATGGGTGTTGAATTATTTTTAGGAGGCATTTCAGAATGAAATACTGAAATATATGCTCAATAGGCCCTTGGAATCACTTCAAACTGATTTTTCAAACAAGACTTATGCAATTCGGGAAAAAGAATACACACCTTTTACTTGCTTTGAGGAGCTCGATATTGAAATTGTATTATCTCATGTAATTGAAAATATTCGATGCGAAGTCATACAATACTAGCCCTTTGAAGCTTCTTTCAAATGCCACATGTCTGATCTAATTTGGATTCCCCAAGACAAAGTTGTGTCCAATCTCCCACAATGACCTAGTGCAGGTACAGTTCGATGAAACATACTTGTAGGGCTTGCCACATATCAACGTTTCCATCGTTTGTCTCTGAAAAATATAGCGAAGAGAAACTACAGTCCGTGTACTTGCAACCAATTTTTACGGCACTCAAATCCACTGCCCAGAGAGAGAGTTATTGAACTTTTCCACGATCACCTCTTTGAGATGCAATTCTGGAGCCTGAAAAAGCACTTCCTTCCACAGATCATATCTCCAAAAATATTGTGAACCAAGCTCTGAAATTTTTTGACAAATTTCCTCAGGATTTCAGCTTCGCACCATACAAATTTCAGATTCTGAACCTTCGTAGAAAAAGTTTTATAGCGAAAATGCCACGATGACCTGTTTAGGAGCTTGAAAAAAGGCCTAACTTCCACAGATGATATCTCCGAAAATATTGCGAACCAAGCTCTGAAATTTTTAGAAAATCTTCCTCAGGATTTCAGCTTCGCACCCTAAAAATTTCAGCTTCTGAAACTTCGTAGAAAAAAAGTTATAGCGAAAAGGCCACGATGACCTGTTTGGAGCAGCGAAACCCTAGAATCCCAAGCCTCTGATACCAAATGTTGTGTAACCAGCTCCAAAAAGAGAAGAAAAGAGATATAAACACCTTAGAAATGAGCCACTTCGAGGGGGAAACCTCCAATACATTACATAAATGAACAATTCTTGGATGATACAAATGAACAAAACCTCCTTCTATATATAGGAGTCCATGGGGCCACGATATAATCCTAGCCGACCTATGATAATAATGTAAGAGGGCACAATAATAACAATATGGGGGTTATAGGGGTACAAAAATAACAATAAGTGGGGCTACACTAACATAATAAGGGACTACACTATTAATATAAGGACTTCACAAATTGTCTCGACGTTACAAAAAGTTTCTAAAAAAGAGTTGATTTTAAATCAATGATATCTCCCTCATTCAAGCTCTGATTCGACTGATTTGTTTTTTCCATTTAGGTAGATTTTTGCAAGGAATCCAAATATTCTATTTATTTTTGAAAAATTCACACCAAAATCTTTAGATATTCTTTGCAAACTCACTGCCCAAAAAATTCCTGCTCTGATACCATGTAGAAAATATAACCAATGAGATTCAGTCTAATCTTGTAACCTACTAGAACAAGATATTGAATCCTTCCTACAATTTGCGGAAACAAAACACAATCGCACAATCACATATAAGTAAGAGAAATACATTATCAATCGCACAGCAACAAGATGTATTTGGGGAAAGCAACTGCTCAAAACCCCTCTATCTCTATTGTGTATTAAGTCAAGGAATCATGAAATAGTACAATGCTTAATCTCTCATGAGATTCTCTAGAACTCTGTCAATTGTCTCCCGTTGATCTAGGCAAACTCAGTCTAGTACTTAGCCAATTCTCATCCTTACTTCAGCCTTCCTTGCTCATGCAATTCCTAGGGAATTAACTCCTTATTAATTAGGAAAATTAGTCTTCCTTGATTGCGGAATCCATCATGGCATCCCAATGACTTTATAATTTCGCATGGGAAATTTTCTCTGAATACAATTGATAGTTATGTTCCCTTTAACCTCTATCTCAATTGGGTATTCCATGAAACTGACAGGCATGCAACTATTAATAGCGAATTATCAGTTATTTGATTGATCACTCATTGTGAATTAAATCTAATTTAATTCATTAGACCTCTCACTAGCTCATCACTCAATTAGAACTAGTTAAACTGATTTTAACTCATTTAATTGAGTTAATTACAATTGCACCCCACTAATGCATCAAATTAAATTGGACCCCAAAAATATTAGAATCCCTCTAGATGCCTCATCTTAGACCCTCAACTCGAAATTCTTGAGCTAACTCGGTTATCATGACTTAATTAACTGACACAAGTTGTTATGAGATGAAATTACAATTTATTTAAGGGAAAAATAATTTGGATGCCCCACATTCCTCACTCCTGGTGCATCAAAATTCCTCACCAGTGTGGGTGCATTTTTTTTTGTCCTTTATGGTTTCCAATCTCACCGTTTCTTGTTGCAAATTTCAACATTTCAGAATTTGATGCGGTCTTCACACAAAGACACCATTGAAATCACATGCCCAGATTCTCATGAGAAACCTCTCTTAAGCTCGATCTACCAGAAGAGAAGCAACAATATGCCATCCTACTTCCTAGCACAAATCGGCCATTAAGGTATGCAACATTCTTCTGAACCCTCACATGATGATCTTGCTCTTGGAGGATGATCATGACCTCCCTTTAACAACCCTTACTCGACTCTCATACTCGACCTACTTTAGGACTACATCTCTCTTCACCCCCTTGATGTGCCAAATAGTGGGAATACATGTCAAACATGCTAATATGTGCCAAGTGATAAGGCATGCCAAGATGTGCAAGGGTGCGTCAATGCGTGTCAGGGACTGTCAAGACAACAAAATGGAGAAAAAAGTTAAACTACAAGTAAATGAACACATAAAAGGGTTAATAAGTCATCAATTTACCTTTTCCAAGAGGGGCATACTAGGCACACCAACACTAGGTGGCAATAGGTGCCAAGTGCAAAGTCTTAGTGCATTCTAAGTGCCAAGTATTTCTTTGTTGCTTCTCATCTACTTTCCAACAATTGATCATGACAAATAAATTTAATATTAAACCATGCCAAATCATACCAAGGCATATCAACGTATTCCATGCATGCTAAAAATTTCCAAGCGCCAACACGTGCCAAGCACCAATATGTGTCAGGGACTAATGTTATGCATGTTATGAAGTGGAAGGGAATGTTGAAGGGTGCTAAGGTGTGCTAGAGAGTGATAATGCATGTTGATGAGTGTTAAGGAGTACTAGGAAAAAATTCATGGAAGTTAATGAATATGAGGAACGTGTACTGCTAGAGACTAGTGTTAATGAGTGTTAGTTGTCATGCCAAGGAGGGAGTGACAAGGCATGCTAAGCATTGGTAAGGCATGCTAGGGAATATCAAGGCATGTCAAGAATTCCCAAAGTGTGCTTGGGAGTTCCAGGGTGTGCTAATTATATCATGTGCCAATTAATAGTGCCAATATATGCCAATACATGCTGGGTGCTAAGGATGTGGTGCAGGGGACCAGGGTATGTCAATATGTGTCAAGGCAACAAAAGGAAGAACCAATAAGAGGGTTAATAAGTCAGGACTTTATCTTTTTGAAAAGGGGCATGCTAGGCACACTAATAATAGGTCCCAATACATGCCAAGTGGCATTGTGTGCCAAGTGCTAATGTATGTCAATGCATTCGACCAAGGTGTTCCAGGGCATGCTAGGGACTATATGCAGCATGCCAACACATGCTAGGAGAGTTCCATGTTGTGCTAGCACATGCCACCATGTGCTTGGGCGTCGGTGTCATCACAAGATGTTCTAGGTACAATGATGTTCCAAGACATGTGGGGTGCTAAGAAATGTTAGTGTGTGCCAAAGCATTAATTTAAGGTGTGCCCAGATTGTTGAGGATTGTTAGGTCTTTCTTATTAATAGAATTGTCAGAGCTTGATTATGTATTAAATAATATATTTCCTACACACAGTAGTGGAACTTTATCTAAAGGGAATTTGCTAGATAGTAAACTTAATAGATATGAATCATGTGTTGACTCATAGGAAATCTCTATTCGACTAGTCATTACTTGAGGGAAATGATACACACTAATTACTTCTTAAAAAATTGACTGACCCTAACCACTATGGCCTTGGACATATTATAAAAAATACTCCACAATAATGGTATTAAATTGTTATCTTTTGACAAAAAATATATTAATAGGCACATAGCGTCATCAAAAACTCATTGGAATGATCAATGATGATGGACATTTTTTGACCATCACCAAAAGTAACAAAAAGAGTATTGGTGAGGGTCATTAAAAATTCGTCACTAGAAGTGTCACCAAAGAGAGAATTAGTGATGGGCCTTTAACGACCCTCACCAAAAGTGTCATTGAAAATGTCTTTGGTGACGGACCATAAAGGACCATCACTATATACACTTATAGTGATGGTTTTTTAATGATCAATGATGATGGACATTTTTTGACCGTCACTAAAAGTAACAAAAAGAGCATTGGTGAGGGTCATTAAAATTTCGTCACTATAAGTGTCACCAAAGAGAGAATTAGTGATGGGCCTTTAACGACCCTCACCAAAAGTGTCATTGAAAATGTCTTTGGTGACGGACCATAAAGGACCATCACTATATACACTTACAGTGATGGTTTTTTAAGGACCGTCACCATATGTGACATTGGTGATGGACCTTAAAGGTCCGTCACAAGCATGAACCTCACCAATGTGCTTTTTTCTTGTAGTGTATGAATCAGTCACCGCATCCAATGAGTGTTCTCGCAGGGTGAGTAAACCCATAAGGATATAAGTCGAAAATACGAGTTGAAAAAGTAGTTTAATATTTTCCCTCTAAAATTTGATCATGTAATCTAATCTCATTTTATTATTTCCATTATTATTTTATAATTTCCTTAGGAGGCCCATTTTAGACATAAAAATTCCCCTAATGATCCTAGGATTGGGGTTCCAAATATTTAAATCTGTTAACACAAGGTTATGCATGTAAAACTCTGCCATTTTTCCTTGTCATCCATGCTTGCTTGATTGCAGAAATCAATGAACTATCTACAATTTTGGAAAGGTAAGGATCCATGGGAGGCTAAAGTTTTAATTTGAAAGAGAAGCCATTTCTCCTTGAGGTAAAATGCATATGAATATGAAGGATATCTATGTTGGATGGCCTCCATGCACAAATCTTCCATGGTGGCCACTTGTTTACCCTTTTGTTGAAGATGCTCTTGTAGTGCTACATTCTCTTCCTGTGCCTTCTGAAGTCGCTCCTTCAAAACTGACTCTTTGAGCCTCACATCAGATAAATCCTTCCCCAACTCAGCTACTTTTCCTTCTATGACTCCTATGTCATACACTCCTTTAGATGTGGCAAGATTCATCCAATGATGAGTGCGTGCCCTCTCTTCCTCCAACTGATAAAACAAAGGAATTGTGAAATTTTGAGGAATTAATCTACCCCCCTCAATGTATATGTAGTAAGAGCTGAGATTGGGTTGAGGGCTAGGGTTTGGCACTATTGCAATATCTTTGGGGATTTATTTTGTTGAGTTGGCCTCTTATTTATCATCTTTTCCTCCCTCTTTTTCATCATGCTTTTCCTCTTGTGCCTTGCCCTCAACTTCCTTGACCTCTCTTTCCTTACGTGGTTGTTGTTACACCATTTTTTGGTCATCTAACTCTTCATCATTAGATGGACCCAAATACACCATGTAAGACCAGTTTTACCCCAAGTAAAACTGCTTTCACTATGTTAATTAGGAAACCCCAAAAGGAATAATTAATTAAACCATAATTTAATTATTATTCCCGGTCATGTTTAACCCAAAAACAAAGAAATTAATGAGATAAACCCATAGTTATCTTATTATTTTCTAGGAATAATTATTTAAATAATATTCCTTGTTAAATATGACAAAATCAACCACCATTAATCAAATAAATCATTATTTATTTGATTATATCCCAACCACTTCCTTAAAAAGATAAATAAATCATTTATTTATTTATTTTTCACTAATCAAGGGATTTGACCCAGGTCAAACACCCTTTCCCTCCAACAAATAATAATAAAATATTCCATAGAGGTGGATCTAGTTGTGATTAACATTATTTTAATCATGCACCAAGATCTAGAAAGACCTAATATTTTGTTATAAATAGGAGGGTTTTCCCCATCATTCTTCACCTTTTGTTGCATAGAAGATCACTCTGGATCTATACACTTGGTCTCATTTCTGCCATTTTGCTCCCATTGAGCTCTACCTTCTACATTGGGTTTTCTACATCTACAAGAGAGAAAAAGCTTAGATCTGAAGTGCTGAGGACTACAAAGAACCCATCCCATTGAGGAGATCTGGATACACCTTCTTGTTTCCTCCCAGGTGCCCTGTAATATAAAAATTCATTGAAAAATCGTGTTCTTGTCTTGTCTGTTGGATGCATGGAGCAAACTCTTTACTTTACTGCTTAATATCTTTCCATTTATAGATCTGTTTGTTGCAGCACTTTAACTACTAATTGCAGATCTGAAGATGTTTTGCAACCATTATTGTTGTTAGGGCTATTAGTTATGCATAGCTAAAGTGGTTCTTTTTCGTACACTTCGACGAAGGATTCATACTAACAAATGGCGACTCCACACGGGTTTTAAATTACGACCGCTGTCGTTTTTCATATTCCTGCATATCCAGCTACTTCAGGCCCTAGGGCTTCTTTTTTAGCTGCTTAGTTTTCTCTTTTCATGTCATTTTTCTCACATAAAACCCTAAAAACCTAAAATTTCTAACTTCCGTGTGTTTCTGGCCCTATTGCGCAGGTAAGCGACACCAGCCGCACCTGAGACGGCAATTTTTCAGAAAATCTGCCGCCGAAACAGCCGGAACGGGGGAGTCGCACCTTTTGGCCCAAAACCTGCGACCTGGACGCACTTTTCAGCCTGTAACCTGCGACCTCAACCAAAATCAGGTCAGAACCTGCGACCTGCCTTTTTTCCAGCATTTTTTCTGTAATTTTTCTGGGTACTGCTGCAGCCTCTGCCAGGGTTTTCCAGCCTCTGTCTCAGCCCGCCTTGACCAAGATCTGATCTGTTTTTACTCATCTAAGTGGGAACCCAGCCCCTTAGGGCTTTAGTACCCTCCACTTTTTTGTGGAAGAGTTTCAGCTGTTTCAGCCGTCGGTTTCAGAGCTTCAGCCCCCTCTTTTTCCAGATCTGTGACCTCACTTCCAGATCCATTGAAATCAGCCTCTTTTCCTTTCAAATCACCTCTTGTCGTTTTGTTTGGACCTCCTCTAAAGGCCTCTGCCTTGCCCCCCCCCGGTTTTTTGCTGATTTCCTTTTTTCCAGCCACCTTGCCTCTGTCTCTTAGCTGTGATCTGCACCCCTTATCTGCAGCTTTATCCTCCGGATCTCTGTCCCCTTTGACCCTAGATCTGTTGAGCTTCCTTTGTGTGTGTTTCCATAGTTTTTCCCTTTCTTTTCAGCATAGTTTTGAGCGACCCACTTTCTTGGGTTTGATAGATGCATATGTAGCTGTTATTTTTCTGTTATTTCAGCATTTTTATTCTGTTCTCTGTAGGTTTATTTTCAGCTACGTTGCACACTTTTTTCTCTCAACAACGGAAAGGGTTTAAAAATTAAAATTAACGCACACCACACACTGACCCTAAGTGAAGAAGCGCCTGGTTTACACCGCCTGGCAAAGACTCTAAAATCAATTGTCACTGCACCTTATCTGCCCTTGACCTTCCTTGATTCTGTCCCTTTCTGCCCTTGTCGGTGTCCTTCTTCCTGTCATCATTGCGCCCCCCAGGCGCCGTTCCCGGAGACTTCTTGGCCTTCACCCTCAGTTTCCGGTTGATCGACCTGCTCCGCACCGCCATCGTCGAGCCAGTCCACCTTCGAGTCCGCACTCCGACTCCTCTCCTGATTCATCGGGTCCCCCTTCTCCTTCCGGTTCTCCCCCTTGTACCTTCACCATGTCTGGACCAGGGCCTAACGCTAGCGGTTCTCCCGGCCCCAATGCCAGCCCTACTTCTAGCGGAACCGTCACAACCACTACTCTGGCCACCCCTGTGCTGCCGTACATTGCAGGCCTCAGCCTCCCCGATTTCCATCAGTTGATTAACGACCCCATTCACCATAATACTACCTGGCCCACTATGCCTACCAAGTTACCCTCTGATATCCCTAAGTTCGAAGGCCTTAATGGCGAAGACCCAACCAATCACGTCCGGTCTTTCCACATGTGGTGTTCCTCCAACTCCATTACCGATGACTCCATCCGTCTTCGTTTGTTCCAACGCACGCTTACCGGCGAAGCTTCTAAATGGTATGTCGAACAGACCACTTCCTCCCATACCACGTTCGAGACTCTTGCCCAAGCCTTCTTGTCGTACTTCCAGCTCCCTCTCCGATACGACACTGGTACGGAGCTCTTGACTTCATTTAAGCAATCCTCTTCCACACGCCTTTCTGCCCATGTTCAGGAATGGCGACGAAGACGGAGCTTATGTCGAGCCCCTCCCCTTGAAGATCGGGTTTACATGGACTGGTTCCTTCGCACCCTCCCGTCTCCCATCGGCAAAGATGTCGCCTCTCACTTTCCTCAATCTGAAGAAGCCGCCCTCCAAATAGCTTTAAAATATGACTTGATCTACGCTCAATCTGGTTATGTTTATACCGTTCTTCCTGACATCCCCAGGCCCGGTGGCGCTAACGCCCCGGGGGCATCTCATTCCGCCGACGGTATTGTTGGATCTCTTTCCCACCCATCTGCTCACCCTCCTCTGAGCCATGGTCTCCCTCAGGGAGGGGCCAGCACCTCTAGCACTCTTCCCCCTCCCGGCAACATGTATCCAGGATACGGCATGCCTCCCCCTTTTGCCCAACCTCCTGCTTACCTCAATGTCGCCCAACCCAACCCTTACTTTTATCCACAGCCTGGTGCGCCAGCTCCTCCAGCATATGCGCTTCCGCCTCCCTTGCCTCCTCACAACCCGCAACAGCACTTACAACCCCCTCCAGGGCAAGTATTTGCACAGCAGGGTACGATTAATCCCCCTTCTTCTCAAAGAAGGCGGAGAGGCAACCAGAACCCATCTGCCCCCGGTAACCGAGGACCCAATTCTGGTATGGACCCTAACACTAGCAACCAGCCTCAGGGCATCCCGCCCAGGCCGGACAAGCCGCTTCGCACAAACAAGCCCTGTTCGTGTTGCGGTGTTTACGGTCACTACACTCACGATTGTCCTCTCTTACCCCAGATGCGACAGATGTGGGAGTCTCAAGCCACATTGCGCGGACAACACGCCTCCCCTCATGCCCCTCCTAATGTGGCCACTACCCAGCCAGCTGTGTTCACTGATCCTTTCCCTCAACAGGGATTCGTGGCTACCCAACCCCCCGACAGCCATGCAGCCACACCCTTGTCCATTTGTGGTTCCTCTGATTACCAGATCCTTATGATGCGCTCCGATCCTTCCCCTTCCGTCGATCCTGCTGACAACCAAATGATTGTTTTTGACGCCACCCAATCGGACCATCCCCCTCTTCCTCCTTCCGTTGCTTTCCAACTCCCTGTCAAAATCCGGAATGCCACGGTATCCCGGTGTATAATTGATGAGGGGGCATCCACCTGTGTGATGTCCGCTTCGGTTCGGAAGCAACTCGGATCCCCTGAGCTGGCCCCTTCCACGATCACCCTTCGAGCGTGGGACGGTCATGCCTCCCAGCCTATTGGCCTGTTTCGTAACTGTCCCATCACCCTCGCCGGTAAGGCTGTTTGCGTTGATGTCGAAGTCATTGACGCCCCTCTAGACTACAACATCCTATTGGGGCGAAGCTACACCTATGCCATGTCTGCTGTCCCATCCGCGGTCTTCCGTAAGATGTCTTTTCCACATAACGGGAAGATAGTCACCATTGACCAGCTATCTTATCATGAGCCGCCATCTCAGACCTCCTCCGAGACCACCATCTCTTCTGTAACCAACAAGCAAACCGTCGATTCCTTGACCAGTGTCTCCCCCGGCGTCTATAAAGATTCCACCCTGCTTGGTACTTTTCCTCGCCTTCCCCCCCCTCCTGTTACCGATCCCAGCTTGTCGAATGTTTGCATGATGCAATCGTCTCAGGCCACCCGTAAGCGGCCTGCCTCGGCTAGTCCGCAACCTCCTCCCCGCCCTCCGCGACCCGCTTCTAGCCATTCATCTCAGCCAGCCAGACCTCCTCCTTCTGGCCCTCCCCCCACAACTGGTATCCCCGAACCTCTTCATCCTTCCGGCTCGGTTCCCCCTGGCCTTGCCCATCTCGGAGCCGTACCTCCTGATCATTACCCCGCTGGACAGATCCCCTTCTTGGCTCCCCCTCCTGGAGTATCTTCTGTCCCCATCCTGGCCACCCTCTCTCTCCCTAACTTGACCTTGGGCATTCCGGTCTGGTACCTTGACCCCCCCGCCGCCACCCCCCCTGGTCTCCCCAAACCTTATATGGCTTTGACACCGGCTCAACCGATCCCCCTCGCTTCCTCCACAGCCACTGTGCCCCCAGCACCTCCACCGGACCCTTCCCCTGTTGTGCCGGCTCCCGAGAAGATAGGCAAATCCCGAAGGGGGGCAACCCATAACGATCCAGCCCCCCCGACATCCCTTAAACCCCCACGACCACCGAAGCCCGCCATTCGATGCGCTTTGTGTGATGTCGTCGGTCATGCCACTCACATGTGTCCTGAATTGCCCCACCTCAAGCTTCTGGTCAACGAGACATTCCCCGATTCTGATCTCCCCGAAGTCCATGTCACTATCCCCGACTCCCTCCCAAAACTCAAACACTTGCGCACAAACCACCCTTGTGCCTTGTGCGATTTTCACGGCCATTACACCCACCTCTGTCCCCGCCTTGACGAGTACCGTTCCTCCTTGGACTTGTACCGCCAATTCAAGGCCGCTTCGATCGGACCAAAGGACATTCACATTCCGCCTCCCGCTTTTAAGCCAACGGAGCCCTCTGTCACCATTTTGTACCTGTCATCAGCCTTGAGACCTAATTCACCAGCCACTCAACCTACCGATCCCCTCAGCTTCTCAGCCGACCTTGGATCTGTTGATATCGCCCATATGAGCCCTTCTCCTCATGATGAACCGTTCCCCACCACTACTCCCTCGGGTGTCCCTTCTGCCTCCAATCTTCCCATCTTCCAATCTGATGAAGACATCATGGAAGCCATGACCGACCCCGACTTTCCCTGGGATGATATGCACCATCGCGCATATTTCCTCACATAGCAATCCCACGACCAATACGCTGTGGAAACCAAAGACTTCATCCCCCATGCAGTTGATTGGTTCAAAAACCCCATTCCTGCACCTGACGCTTTCGAAGAAGGAAACATGGCCAATATCTCGTCTACCATCAAAGTTAACATTTCGGCCACACCGGGAATCGAAGAATACATCACATTGGGTGCCCAATGCACCCCGGAAGAAATTGAAACTTACACCAAGCTTTTCAAAGAATTCCGCGATATCTTCGCCTGGTCCTATTCTGAAATGCCCGGACTCGATCCTGCCATTGTCGAGCATCATATCGACACCTGGCCTGGCGCCAAACCAGTCCGCCAAAAGATGAGACCCATTCATCCTTCCCGACGTGACGCTATTAAAGCCGAAATCGATAACCTCAAGCAGGCTGGTTTCATTTACCCCATCGAATACACCACTTGGGTTTCTAACCCCGTTCCTGTTCTCAAGAAACAAGGCACCATTCGTGTCTGCACGGACTTTCGCGACCTAAACAAAGCCTGTCCCAAAGACAACTTCCCCACACCGTTCATCGACCAAATCATCGACGAGTGTGCGGGGCATGAGATCCTATCCTTCATGGATGGTTTTTCCGGATACAACCAAATTGCTATCCGTCCTGCTGATCAACTAAAAACCGCGTTCATTAGTCCGTGGGGAACTTTCGCTTACCGGGTCATGCCTTTCGGCCTAAAAAACGCCGGCGCCACCTTTCAACGGGCCATGTCTTATTGCTTCCATGACTTAGCTCATATTATCCGTGCCTACTTAGACGACCTCACGGCACGTTCTAAGCATCGGGCGCAACACATACACGATTTGCGCACCATTTTTCTCCGATGTCGCAAGTATAATATCCGACTTAACCCGTTGAAATGCGTCTTTTGCGTTCCTGCCGGCCGCCTCCTAGGCTTCATCGTGTCTAAGGATGGTATCACTCTTGACCCTTTGAAATTTCAAGCCATTCTTGAACTCCCCATCCCGCGTACCCTCCGCCAGCTCCAAAGCCTCCAAGGCAAAGCTAATTTCCTTCGTCGGTTCGTCCCTGACTATGCCACCACTGCGCACGGGTTCCTTAGACTCCTACGCTCCCATATCCCCTTTGTTTGGGATACCCATGCTCACGAGTCTTTCGAGGCCCTCAAACAAGCTCTCACATCTGCTCCCTTAATTCGCCCTCCTGACTTTAATCGGGACTTCATCCTATATATCTCCGCTTCCACCTATTCGGTCGCTGGAGTCCTTATCCAAGAGGATGACCATGGCATCGAGCATGTGATCTACTATGTTAGCAAGAACCTTGTGGGACCCCCTGTCTCATATTCCTATGACGAGAAATTAGCGCTGGCTATCGTGTTCTCAGTCCAAAAACTTCGTCATTATATCCTCCTGCGCTCCACCAAGGTTGTGACAAATTCCAACCCCATGGCCTTCCTACTGAGCCGTCGTATACTTACTGGGAAGTACACCCGTTGGGTCGTTATCCTTTAGGAATTCGACCTTGAATTTGTCACCCCAAAAAGTAAGAAAGGCTTAGCCCTCGCTGAGCTTATTTCTGAATTACCTACCGGATCGCAAGACCCTCCCGTTAATGATGATTTCCCTGATGAACACCTGTTTGCCATTACTTCCGATGACCCGTGGTATGGAGATATTCTTACTTATTTGCGAACCCAAAAGTTCGCCCTCCACCTTGACCGTGAGGCTCGTCGACGTATCCGACACCAAGCCCCCCGATACCTTCTTATTGGTGATGACCTCTATCGTCGCGGGGTTGATACGGTCCTTCGCCGTTGCCTCACACACGCTGAAGCTGAGCAGGTCCTTAATGCCTGCCATAGCGGCGCTTGCGGTGGCCACCTCTCCGGTCTTGCTACTGCCCAAAAAATAATGCGCGCCGGGTATTTTTGGCCTTCCCTCTTCAGTGATTGCATCGAGGCAGTCAAACACTGTCCCAATTGCCAACATTTCGCCCCTAAGGCGAGAGCTCCACCGGCTCCCCTCCATCCGGTCGTCTCCACTGGTCCCTTCTGTAAATGGGCCATCGACTTTATGGAGTGTCGCCCGCCATCCTCTGGTAGCCACAAGTATATCATCGTGGCGGTCGACTATTTCACCAAATGGGCCGAGGCCATGCCAACGTTCAACAACACGGCAGCTACCGCAGCCCTCTTTTTCTTTAACCATGTTATAGCTCGCTTCGGGGTTCCCAAGAAACTGGTCTCTGATCATGGCAAACATTTTGAAGATGAGATATGGCGTGAGCTATCCTCACTCTTGGGTTTTGAGCACCAATATTCCTCCTCCTATTACCCCCAAGGTAATGGCCAATTTGAAGTAGTCAACAAAACCCTCAAGACCATGCTTCAACGAACAGTGAATAAGCACAAAACCAACTGGCATCTCATGCTCTTTCCTGCCTTATGGGCCTATCGAACCTCTGTTAAAACCGGCACCGGGTTCACTCCTTTCCACCTAGTTTTTGGAGAGGAGGCAGTTTTACCGATCGAGTGTGAAATTCCTTCTCTGCAACTAGCCGTTGAACTTCTCCCTGACACCCAACCGCTAGAACAACGACTTATCATGCTTGAGCGTGCCTCCGAAGACCGCCGTATTGCCTTACAAACCATGGAAGCGGCCAAAAAACGCACCAAAGCTCAGTATGACCGAAAAGTCCAGCCTCGCACTTTTCACGAAGACGACCTTGTTTTAGTCTATGACCAGGCCCATGATGTCCTGGGTCATGGGAAGTTTGACTCATTATGGCTAGGCCCTTACATCATTAGTAAGGATCTTGGAAAGGGGGCATACCTCTTAGAGGATTTCGAAGGCCATCCCCTTCCTAACCCTCGCAATGCACTCTATCTTAAGAAATATTACCCTTAGCATTTCCCCTCAGAAATGCATGTTTTATTTTTCTTTTAGATAGCCAGCATCTGTTGTTTCATTTTTTCTACTGCACCAGGACCCATCTTCGTCCAACATGCAGTTACCTCACCTTCCTTGAAAATCGAATTTCCTCACCTACAACTCTTGTACTGGGGGCACCATACTGCCCCCCCTACTCGGCCATGTTCGTGTCGATTTTCGTCATGAGTGCCCACCTTGTACTCATGCTTCCTTGGTCCCCCATTAGGGCCTTTACTGTGTGGCAGCACTATCATGTCGCCCTTGTTTAGAGCATCCGAGTTGAGTCATCATTGCATTCATGGAGTCTATCCTGCGTCCTTTTACACCCCACTATAGCTCTCCATTCGTTTTTGCTTGGTTCCTCTCTTGTGTCGCATATCATGACCTTCAGCCCCACTGTCCCCTATTCCTTTCGATATTGTGTCAGTCGCTGCCATGTCATTCATGCCCTTTATGCTCTAACAAGGGAAGTCGTCCATTCGCCACTCCATCCTTCCCATTTCCACCATCATCATTAGTATCAGTCTGTCCGTCGCTCTATTGCTCTTCTCTCGTGCCTTAGTTGAGGTTCTCTCATTGCCTCACCTACGGCGGACCTCCTTCTGTCGACCTCAGCACATTTATTCCAGAAGCAAGGTCTAGAGGGCGGTGTACCTTGGTTCCAACTTCCACTTTTGTTCGGTGCCTCGGATCAGGCAGGGGGATTTCTCACTTCCCTTTGACTTGGTTGCTTCTCCATCTCCTTTCAGCATGATCGAGATTCGTATACTGGACAGTCCAGTGACCCAGCAGCAGCTCTTGATGATTCCCGGGCGTGTGTGAGATGTCTCAGCCCTCATGAGGGGGTGGCCCTGCAGGTAGCCCCCCACATGCCCGGATGACCTCTTCATTGCAGCCTTTGATGCCGCTCCAGATTTTGATGATGTTGGCCTTCGCCACTTGCAGCACCTCTATGATTTGCATGTACCAGTCAGATTTTGTGAGCCCTTCCCCATTCACAGGGGGCATTTGGGTTGTATTTATCTCATGTACTCAGATATTATTGTACTAGTCCTGGCTGTTATCCCAGGCACAACATGTATGTGAGACTCTTCATTGTATTTTTATCTGGCCCTTGATTATGCCAGCTGTACTCTATGGTTCGGTCCCTTGTTTATTGGACACACTATTCTTTTGTACTTTGTCACGGCGGGCATAGGTATGCCTCCCCCGCCGCCTTCAGCACAGGTACCCTCTCATAAAAAGAGACTTTTTGCACCTGCGAGTCTCGTCTCCTCAGGGTCTAGTCCTTCGGCACACTATCTACCTCACACTTCTCTCTCTGACCTCCCCTTTTGTCGTCTGGTGATTGTATTCTTACAACGTACTTCGGTCATACGATTTGCTCCTGACACTCGCACGCTGGGGGGCAATCTGTTACACCATTTTTTGGTCATCTAACCTTTCATCATTAGATGGACTCAAGTACACCATGTAAGACCAGTTTTACCCCAAGTAAAACTGCTTTCACTATGTTAATTAGGAAACCCCAAAAGGAATAATTAATTAAACCATAATTTAATTATTATTCCGAGTCATGTTTAACCCAAAAACAAAGAAATTAATGAGATAAACCCATAGTTATCTTATTATTTTCTAGGAATAATTATTTAATAATATTCCTTGTTAAATATGACCAAATCAACCACCATTAATCAAATAAATCATTATTTGTTTGATTATATCCCAACCACTTCCTTAAAAAGATAAATAAATCATTTATTTATTTATTTTTCACTAATCAAGGGATTTGACCCAAGTCAAACACCCTTTCCCTCCAACAAATAATAATAAAATATTCCATAGAGGTGGATCTAGTTGTGATTAACATTACTTTAATCATGCACCAAGATCTAGAAAGACCCAATATTTTGTTATAAATAGGAGGGTTTTCCCCTTCATTCTTCACCTTTTGTTGCATACTAGATCACTCTGGATCTATACACTTGGTCTCATTTTCTGCCATTTTTGCTCCCATTGAGCTCTATTTTCTGCATTGGGTTTTCTACATCTACAAGAGAGAGAAAGCTTAGATCTGAAGTGCTGAGGACTACAAAGAACCCATCCCATTGAGGAGATCTGGATACACCTTCTTGTTTCCTCCCAGGTGCCCTGTAATATAAAAATTCATTCGAAAAATCGTGTTCTTGTCTTGTCTATTGGATGCATGGAGCAAACTCTTTACTTTACTGCTTAATGTCTTTCCATTTATAGATCTGTTTGTTGTTGTACTCTAACTACTAATTGCAGATCTGAAGATGTTTTGCAGCCATTATTGTTGTTAGGGCTATTAGTTATGCGTAGCTAAAGTGGGTCTTTTTCTCTAAGGCTAGATGCATATTTTTTCCCTATTTGGGTAGCTATAAATGCTTCCCTATCCATGTCTATGAAAGGAGACCAGGACACAGGTGGGTTCAAAATTCTCAAAGAATCATTCAAAATTAGTTTTATGAGGCCATGATGGGCCAAGTGATGACATTTTCTTTGCCTCACCTTATGGCTCATGTAAGTTATGGAGTTCAGGAGGAAGTGAGGGATGTCTAATATGTGTTCAAGTGAGAGTTCTCCTTGAAAAATAAGTTCATTTAACAATCTGAAATGATACCCATAGACCACACTAATTCTGCCTTCACAAGAAATAAACTTCATGATATATAAGGCTACTTCATCCCAGGGGTATGGAAGACTTTCCCTCCTCACTCCATTTTTGTATTCAGTGTACTCTTCTCCTGGTAGAAATACATTTTTCTTGTCTGCAGTGCTAGGCATTCTTTCCTTAACCCATTTGACTAAGAGAAAAGTTGTAAATTTTCTTATGATTCCAGGAGATAGTGTGATGGCTAGGCCTTTAACTACAGTGGTGTCTCTCTCTGAATGTGACTGTAGAGCCACTGCAAATTATTTAGCTATATCTTCATCAAAACCTTTCAATATCTCAAAGAACCCTAGCCATTGGTGATTTCGGAAGATTTCCGTGACTTGAGGATGTTGCTTAATTCTCTTAATATCATTAGGCTCTCTTTTGTTGAATCCCCCTCCCATTTTAATGGCTGTGATATGAAGGTGGTGAGAGGTTTGAGAGTTATGTCTTGGAGATGGAGGTCTTGAAATGAAATGCAAGAAAATTTTCTTTTACCATTTAACTGTCAAATTTACTTTTCTCAGTGTGAATTGTATGGATAAATTTCAATGTTGGAGGATGGAAACCACTTACCTTTGTCCTATGTTTTTTTGGTTTGAGATCTAGTGGCTTTGGGAAGAAAATTCACCCACATATGACTCTGTGTTGCCTTCTAAACCCTTGTTGATTTGCTTCTGAAATTGCATGTAGCAAAACTCTGTTTCTTGTAGCACGATGGTGCATGCAAGCCCAAACCTTGATGTTGCTCTTCTGATGGCTTCCACTGCTCTCCTTCTATTTTTTCTCTTCAAAATTATCAATGAAATGGTGAAAATGAGACAAATTTTACCTTTATTGGATTTTAACTAAATTTGGAGCATTGTGGTGACTCATACTCCACACGAGTTTTCCTCTTTGAGAACATTGGTACCACATCAATTAATAATTGTTGAGTCTCATGATCACTCTCTTGGTACCCATCCACACTCTCTTGAATTTATTTGACTTGCCCAGGTGGCATGCACTTTCACTTTTCCTCCAGTTTCACTTTACGAAGGTGGCCAAGTTAACTGGCCACCTTTTTTTCCTTTTAAATTTCTAAAACTCGACATTCAACCATTTTGGTCATTATGGATGCATAGCAAGAGGTGAGGGAAATAATTTAGCTTACCTGGTGTTGGTGAGGTGTTGAAGGAGATGGTACAAGGAGCTATAGTTGGTGGTGGCAGCCTTGGTCTTTTCTTTCTTGTATTTTTATTTCTTAATTGTTTTCTGAGTGAGTAGCTTTTTCTGAGTGAGTTGCTTATCTTTTCTGAGTGAGCTGCTTAATATTTTATTTTATTTTTATTTTTTAGGTGTTGCATGGAGGTCTTCAGGTGCCATGGTTTGTGTGCTTTCTGTTCTGGATCTTGCTGATGGTCTTCTAGATTCATCCTTATTATATTTCCTTCATTTTTTCACCTTGTTGTGCCAAACACATATTTTCTACAAGAAAATTTCTAATACTTGTAACAATATGTTTCTTGCCTCGTCTTGCTTTGGTCTGCCTAGAAATAGATCGATATGGTTCATGGAGGCTATGGAGGAATTCATGGAATGAATGGAGTGGAGGATAGGCAAGTGAAAGGGGTCCCATGCCAAGTTTCCAATGATTTAGCTGCTAATGGTGAAACATAGGGTTTAGATAGGGAATCCTTGTGCATGGAGTGAAATAAGGGTTTGGGAATGGTAGGTATAAAAAAAACATGAATTATCATTACCTTATTGAAGTTAAAAAATCCCTGAGAGGTATTTTTCCTTCATGAATGAGTTTGTAGCATTTACAGGAGTTTCCTGTAGTGCTACAGGAATACTGTAGTTGCCTGATTTACTTATAGAAATTACAGTTTAGGAAAAAAATGAAATTGTTGCCTATCTGATGGGTGAAATGGATGAAGGGATGTATGATGGAGTGGCTTATGGAGTGTGCAAGCAGAGGAGAAGAGAAAATGAAGAGAAATTTCTCCTCTGGATCCCAAAAACCATCTTTAATTAATAAGTTGCAAAACAGAAAAACACATAAGTGCATAGGTATTTTTCTTATTTTTCCTTTTCTTTTTCTTTTTCCTTTTTTTTTGCAAGAAATTGGGCTATATCCACAGAGGTTTTCAACCCACAGGCCTACCTTGGGTGCCTCAGTGAGGTTTTCACCCAAAGATATTTTATTCTCTGCTTTTTTATTTTTCTTTTTTCTTGCTCTAGGACTGCCTCATGGAGGTTTTCAACCCTAGAGTTGGCCTAGGGCACCTCAGAGAGGTTTTCTCACCTAGGCCTCTTTATTTTTTTATCTTTCTTCCTCTAAGAGGAGTTGGAAACTATGGAGTTTCCAATAACATACACCTCCCTGTTTATAGAATTTATAAATTCTGCCCTAGACAGGGGCTTCTTGTAAACCTTAAGCCTATAACCATTGAGAAGTAGGGGAATTCCTTCCTCATCTACGGTTCTGATCTAAACTGCACCATTATCATAACTTTCTTCCACTTTGTAGGTTCCCATCCATATTGTCATCATTTTTCCTTTGAAATCCTTAAACCTTGATTCATAAAACAACACCAAATCTCCTTCTTGAAAGATCTTTCCTTTAATGTAGTTGTCATGCAAGACCTTCCTTTGCAACTAAATTACCTCTATGTTAAGGAGTGCTTGCATCCTAAACTCATCCAACCCATTTAATTGTAGCAACCTCTCCTTTTGGTCATATTATATATCTAGGTATAACTCAGTTTCCATCCTTAAGGTGTTGAATTCAAACTCAACTGAAACAAGAAATTTATTGCATTAACTAGGTCATAAGAAGTGAATCATGTTGTTGTTTTGCAAGTAGTGTTGTAGGCCCAAGTAGATTCTATCATTATGTCTGCCCAATATTTCTTAATGTTGCTCACAAACTTGGTAAGGATATTCTCCAAGGCTCTATTGGTCACTTTCACTTGGACATTCACTTGAGAGTGGTAGGTAGTAGAAGGCTTATGCTTTATCTTCTGCCTCCTCAGAAGATTCTCAATGAGATGAGATGTGAATTATTCCCCATGGTCAGTGAATACTTCTATGGGGTATCCAAATTTGTAAAACACATTCTCCCTCAGAAATTCTGCTATGTTCTCCTCAGTTTCTACCTTCAAAACTTTTGTTTCAACCCACTTTGTCAGGGAGTCAGTGCAAACTATGATATACTTTTTTGTCTAGATGGTGGATCAATAGTTCTAATGAATTCCATGCCCCATTTGTCAAATAGCTCAAGAGCCACCTAAGAGTGCAAAGGAATATCATCCTTTTGTGTAGGTTTACCCATCATTTGTCATTTTTCACACCTACTAGTGTATCTTATGGAATCCTGGTGAAGGGTAGGCCAATAGTATCCTGCATGCAAAACTTTGAAGGCAGTCATTTTTGTAGAAAAGTGGCCTCCACAAGGGTTATTGTGACATGAAAATAGGATATCAAAAAATTATTCCTCCCTCACACATCTTCTGAGAATTTTGTGAGGGCCTAGCTTGAATATATTTCCCCCAATCCATTTGAAAGGGGTGCTTTTTCTGATGATCTTGATTTTCTCCTTAAATGAGATATTGGAATGGAACTTTCCAGCAATTAAGTAGTCAGCTATGTCATCAAACCTGGTGAGAGTGCTGATATAGAAAAGAGATGTTCATCTGGCAGTTGGTCATCCACCATTCCTTCTCCATGTGTAGATAAAGCTAACCTGGATAAAAAATCTGCAACAATATTCTCCTTTCTATTTTTATCAACAATGTTTAGGTCAAACTGTTGTAATAGTAACAACCATCTAGTTATCCTAGAATTAACATTTGGTTTGTTCATTAAATATTTGATGGTTGCATGGTCAGTGTGTACAAAGGTCTGATACCTAGTAAAATAATGTCTAAATTTGTTGAAAGAATGAACAATGGCTAACATCTCCTTCTCTGTGATAGTATAATTGAGTTTGGCCTTAGACAACTTATTATTGATGAAATAGATTGCATAAGGTAATTTTTCTTCTAACTGCCCTAATCCTTCCCCAACAACTTTTTTGGATGCATCTATGTGGATGTGGAAAGGTAGAGTCCAATTTGGAACTTGGAGAATGGGGGCAATAGTTAACTTTCCCTTAATTAGCTCAAAAGCTTCTTGAAAAAAACTGGACCAAGTAAACTCATAATCTTTGGCCAATAAACCAAATAGTGGTGAAGCCATCTTACTGAAATATTTGATGAATCTTATATAATAGCCAGCTAACCCTAAGAAACTCATGACATCTCTCTGCTTTTGAGGATAAGGTGCCCTTTTTATAATAGTTATTTTGCTCGGGTGCACCTATATTCATGCTTGGGAGAGTGAGTGTCCCAATACAACTCCTGCTCTTTTCAAGAATTCACACTTTTATGGGATCATGGAGGGATGCATCTCAATACACCTTCTCAGTACTTTTCTCAAATTGATGAGAGCCTCCTAGAAGTCATCCCCATAGGGTGTGAAATCATCCATGTAGATTTCAACTGAGTCATGGACCAGCTCAGAGAAAACTCTCAAGATATATCTTTGGAAGGTATATGGGGCATTGCACAACCCAAAGAGTAGCACTCTGTAAGTGAAGGTACCCCAAGGGTAGGTGAAAGTAGTCTTGTACTAGTCTTCGGGGCTGATTTGGATCTGGTTATACCCATTGAACCCATCTAAGAAGGAAAATAACTTATTTCCTGTAAGGCCATCCAAGACTTGGTTTATAGAGGGTAAAGGGAATTGGTCCTTCTTGGTGGCTTTTTTAAGTTCCTAATAATCAAAACATATTCACCATTTTCCATTCTTCTTCAGGACTAGGACAAGAGGAGATACCCACTCACTATCTGATATAGGATAAATAAACCCGCATCAAACAGTTTCTGAAGTTCTTCCTTGACTATGTCCTTTAGAAATGGGTTCATCCTTCTTTTGGGTTGTCGCATAGGCTTGCATCCCTCCTTAATGTAAATATGATGTCTTCACACTGAAGGATGCACCCCTTTCATGTCCTTGTAATCCCAAGAAAATGCATCTAGGTTTTCTATTAGACGCTGGAATAGCTTCTTTTGTTCTTCATCTGAGAGGTTTGAGTTGATTTTTAAGATCTAGATGGGCCAAAATCTACAACCTTGGTCGTTTCATAGGTTGAATCAACTAAGTGCAATTCCATCCAAGGTTGGCTTTCAGATTCTTTGACTATGTTTTCAAGTAGACTGTTAGTGGGGGACTGGTTTTGAATGACATGGTCGATGAGTTCATCTTCATCAAGTTGTCCCCATCTAAGAACAACACCTATGGTACAAATGGGGGTAGTGTTATATACCTCATATTCTTCATCCTCCAACCATATAGGTAGATCATGATCAATGGAAGGCTGGGCTAGAGGATATAATACCATCTGTTTAGACAAGGGCCCATTTTTAATAGTCATGTTTCCGGTCTGAAAGATGATATAAGCATCAGAAGTGGCTAACCAAGGTCTCCCTAAGATGAGAGGATATCCATTGAACTTGGTTTTTGGCTGCAGAACCAGGAAATCTGTAGGATACTCCCAAGAGTCAATTGAAACCATACATCCTCAACAATTCCTTCCTGAGTTACTGTGGACCAATCTACAAGTAACAGAAATGTTGTGGTTTTCCTCAAAGTCCCTTGCAGCTTGAGTTTCAACATAGTTTCCTTGGTCATTCCATTGATGGAAGCCCCAAGATCAGTTAGATTATTGGGGACTATGTTCACATCTACAATTGGACTGCCAGGGTCCAGGTACATTAGAAAGATCACCCTTCCCAACATTAAGTCAGACCATTGTCCTACTACATTTGTGGTGGGGCTATCTTTCTTATTTCTCCCATATTTCTTGAAGCAATTTTCCTTTATGAACCTATTATAAATAGGGACATCCTTAATGGCCTGGAGAACCGGTATCTTTACACACAGATTTTGTAGTTCTCCCATAATTTCAGTCTCCTCTAGGGTGTGTTGACTGGAATAGATCAAGCACTTAGGAAAAGGAGATTGTTGGGTCTGAGTTTTACTTTATTACTTTTCCTCCTCAACCTCTAAAAGTGGAGATGGAGGGTGGTTGTCTGGGAGTACTCTTCTCGAACTGAGATTAATCTCCTGTATCTCCACAACATAAGTTGGATAGGATGTCTCTCCACTATAAACCTATTTTGAACGTCTGTTGTTTAGGTTGGAATTTGGTTGTGCAGGAATCTAAGGAAACTTGGGTGGAGCATCATGAGTAACCTAAGGTTGGGGATGGGGTGGAGGCATTAGAGCAGGTGGTTGATTATGTTGAGGCCTCCACCCTTTGGATGGATGAGGAACATACCGCTGAAATGGTTGGTTCATAGTCTGAGGATGATATGGAGGGTTGTAAGGCCAAGTAGGAGTCATAGGCCAATATGGAGGAGTGGCGCTATACCAAGATTGCATGGGTGCATTCTAATTATTATGATCGTAATAGTAAGGTGCACCTTTCATACCATGATGATATGACCTAGGGCCTTGAGTCCTTCTCTGGTTGATGAAACATATTTGCTCTGGTCCTACTTCCCCACCTTGATATATAGCTTTGAATCCAACTAAGGAGGGACACTTTCCCATGGCATGATTCTCCTCACAGACTAAGAAATCCTCTATGACATTTAATGTACATTCATTTCTAGGGTGTTTTCTAGTCCATCTAGGGAAAAATATAGCCAAGGATCTTTCTACTTCCTCTTACTTCATTTTGACTTGCATTGTGTCCATTTGTAGAGCGAAGGTGTGCAACATGTCACTCTTGAAGTCCTCCAACATATTTCCAATCTCATGTTTGATGGAGGTGGAAGAGGAAGGGGTATTGGTTGTACTTTGGCCAGCTCTGCCTTTCTTCCTAGTTGCCCTAGAATGGTTCATGAAGACAATTTTGATTGTTTCATAAGGCAGTTCGTAGATATCTCCTACTGATAACATATTGAGGGTTTATATCACCTCCTCCCTGATCCCTCGGAGAAGTACTATGTAATATTCCTAATTAGCTTTCAACTATTTGGAATATTAATTTTTTCTTTTGTCATTAAGGTAGATGAATAAGAGGGTAGGGGGACCCAAAAATATCTTTAGTAGGAATTAAACGACTTATAATGTGAATTTGGATCATATTATCAGTGGAATAAAGCACTCTTAGGTGTGAATAGAGGTTAAATCATGCAGATGGGGTCAAGTTTGACCAAAACAACAATGATGTTATGGAGGTAGTGGAGAGTTATTGGAGGACAGTGTAGTCTTAGTGGGAGGGAGTCTCCATGAGAGTAGCATCTTTAATGAGTGGAACCAAGGGTGAGGAGGATAAAAAAGAATATAAGGAAGGGGATGGCAGCCATAGAGGGAATTTTGATTATTTTTTATGTTTGGTCTTTTATGACTTTATGCACACTTCATTTGTTTAGCGGAGTCTAATGTGTTGTTTAGCACAAGGGTTTTTCTGGGCGAAAATCCCACCCTCATCCTCAGGGGACTTCGAGTTCCCACTCAGGAGATGTTCCTTTGAGCTTCATTCCACCATATGGAATCAAGCCAAGCTTCACCCTTCATCAGTAGTGTAGTCTCCTTTAGGAATTGCTTTATTTTGCAGGGCAGTTGAAATGGAGTGTCAAGTACCCAAGTTGTGATATTTTTTTCCAATGAGGGGAGCAGCCCTTCATCTGGAGGACCTATTGGGAGGTTCCTTTAGCTTCATTTCCACCATATGGAATCAGGCCTGGCTTCATCCATCTTCAGCATTGCATTCTCCTTCAGAAACTGTGTTATTTTGTAGGGCAGTTGCATGGAGGGCTTAGTGCCCAAGTTTGTGAGTTTGTTTTCCAGTGAGGGGAGCATCCCTTCATCCAGGGGATCTATTAAGATGATTTTTAACCATTTTTATATCATATCATCCACCTCCTATCAGTTACCCAGTTGCAATGCATTATTCATCACTAGGGTTGCAAATTTCATATGGTGTATTTCCAAAAACCCCTTCTGGGTTGTCTTGGATTGGTGCTAGAGAGCCTAGATATTTGATCCCGGGATGTTCTAAGCACTAGATCAACAGTTATATATATTTTTAGTTTTATCCTACAATTATTCTCCATAGGACTATGTAGTCATATGTTCTCCGACATTTTATGTAGCAGCAACATCTCATATTTCATGTACTGGGTCATTTGAGGCTTGTTTTGCCTAGCTTGAGCGTCTTTTTCCTCAATATATCATACTCATTTTTCTACTATAATGTGTAATAAAATGGCTCTATGATATGCTCCTAATGATGTATTTATATTTTAATGCATTTTCCAGTTTTATGATCTATATTCCTATTTTTCCTAATTTGGAATATTATAGTGGTATCAGAGCATAATCTTGGCTCAGCCTGTGAGACATCACATCTATGTCATTCGAAGAAGAATAGCCTCTCACATAAAGGGAGAAGTGGTACATCAATAAAATAATAAGGTTTAATTATACAAGAAATGAAGAATACAAAGGCAAGACTCCAATATCAGGAGAAATGAATGAAAAGGGGTTTCCAAAGCTTCTTCTCCAAACTATGATGGATATTTCCAAAGAAATTAAGGATATGGGGATGGAGAGACATAAAGAGACCCCAAGAAGGTTTCTACATGGAGAAAGCTCTAGCACTTCACATCACTGGGGTGAGAAACTAGTAATGCAACAAGTTTCCCAATGCTCCATTATGCCTACATTCCTACCAGTAGGCAATGGAGGTGGAGGACCTCAAGAACAAGAGACTCTTGAAGATTATTTTCTGGAGTATGAGTCTCAATCTCAAAGATTCAAAGACAATCTGAACTTTCAAGAGTTTTTTAATATCAAGGACAATAGGAGACACCAGAATAATAATAGGAGTAGAGGGTACATGTAGAACAATGATCTGCAACATACTATGGGTATATTTTTTATGCCTGCTTTTGATGGGTCATCCAAGCGCACAACCAAGTCTTGGGTGGAGAAACTAGACATATATTTTCGTTTGAACCAAAGTACCAGAGATTGAACCATTAAAATGGAAGTGCTGCACCTTGAAGGTGAGGCACATGATTGGTGGTTTCATGGTCTTTCTAGATTGGGGCATGCTAATGTGACTGCATATTTAGAGTTCACCTGGAGGTTAGTAGAAATATTTGATCGAAGAAACCCAGAGGCACCTTTTATTGAGCTAGCCAAGCTCAAGTAGTCAGGTAATCCAGATACCTATATCTCTAAATTTCTAAAACGTTCCGTCATGGTTCCAAATTGATCTGTAGCTAGGAGGATTTATATGTTCATTGATGGGCTAGCAAAGCCTCTACATGGGTTGGTAAAATCTACTAAACCAACTACACTCCAAGATTTTATTGAGAGGGCTATATATTTACAAGATGCCTTTCCAAGGGAAAGAGCTCCATTTCAGCAAAGGCCAACCTTTCAGTCAAAGGGGAAATATGTGAATGTTATTCCTCCAAAGGAGAACCAGAAAAAAGGGCCTCTTAGTGATGATGTCCGAAGAGACTTGAGGAGGAGGAAGCTTTGATTCACATGCCAAGAACCATGGGCACCATGGCATCGGTGTGATGCAGGAAAGGCACACTATATTGATGTCTTCTCTGATAGTGAGGAGGAAGAAGAAGAGGAGCCAAAAGGAGACAACAATGTTGTGATAGCAAGGGAGGATCCACCACTACCACGAGGTGGGAATGGGGCATTTTCTCCAATTGGATGGGCCCTTGCATCCTTGAGGGGAGTACCCAAGTATCTGACTTTGAGAGTCTGAGGTACCATTAAGGGGCAGAGGGTATCAGTGTTGATTGACAGTGGGGCTACCCACAATTTTATTGATTCTCAGTTAGTGCAGAGGAGAACAATACCCACTAATGATTTTGAGGGATTCTCAGTTTTGGTTCCAGGAGCTAGAACCATGTAGTGTATTAAGTATATTCCAGCATTGTCTGTAACCTTGGGGAAATACACTTTGACTAATCACTTATTTTTGGTCGATATTCCAGACACCAATGTAATATTGGGTGTGCTACATTGGGGAAGGTCACCACAGATTGGGAGACTTGCATATGGAATGGGCAGATAAGAATAATGGTAAGCATCAGATGATCAGGGGCATGCACACTTATCCACCTCAGGAAGCCTCTGCACATAAGATGGAGCTTGATTTGCGCGGTGGGAGAAAGGACACACTAGTCCACTCAAATATGAAGTTTACTCTTAACCATAATGTTATATTAATTGGATGCATTCCACCAGGGAGGCCCCCAAACCGAGAGTTGGTAAAAGAGTTCTCACAACAATTTGCACCATTCATAGATCTGGCTAAGAAGGGAGGCTTGGGTGTGTATAGCATAACATAGAGGGACTTTGATAGGCACAAGGAGGAGATGGTTGTTTGTTCGGTGTCGGTATCACCAACTCTCACCAAGCTTCTTGCACTGAGAGGATTGTTTCAGGAGCGTATGATGGCACAATTCATGTGCATAGGGACTACTCCATAACCTTTGAGAGCAAGGAGATTCTTCCATATAGGAAGGAGCCTTCCATATATATTAAGGGGTTTTTGGCACTCATACATGCATTTCCTAAACTTAGGAAGTTTTGGAGGAGCAATAGCTTCCAAGAAAAGATTGACCACCATAAACTTCAATCTTCTCTTGAGAAAAAACAGCTACAAGGAGGGAAACAAAGGTGGAGTAGTAGTGTTACAGCATGTGGATTTGGCATTGAGCATGTCAAAGAACGGATCAGTGAGGTGACAGGTGCCTTGTCAAAAATTATAGCAATGCTTTCATTGTTGAGGATGGATCCAGATTGTGAATCCTAGCTATTGGTGGAGTATTCCAAGAACCACTTCACATTTGAAGTGCTTGACGGGCAGGTGTCTGATGAGAGGTGTAGAGTGATGGATGGAGTCATCTATTACCAGGATCATATCTTCTTGCCTAGATATTTTAAGCTCAAGGAGAAGGTTCTACATGTAGCATATGATTCACTCCTTTTTGGTCACCAAGATTTCATCAGAACATATCAGGCCATTTGGGGCAGATTCTCATGGGAGGGTCTCAAGGAGGATATTCTCCGGCATATCACAAAATGTGCAGTTTTCCTAAAGAATGAGGAGGAAAAAAACCATCTTGTAAGGTTGTTACAACCACTTAATTTTCCAGTAGAGAGATGGGAGAGCTCATCTATGGACCTCACTACCATCTTGCCAATAGTACATGGTAAGGGTTGTGTATTTGTAATTATTGATCAACTAAAAAAATATTTTCATTCCTTTTCCATTACTATATAGTGCATTTCTACACAAGAGGGAAATCCTCTCTTTGGACTTCATGGTCTTCTTGGAGCCACAATCGGTGATGGGGATGTCCACCTCCTAGAAGGCTTGGGGAAGATGTTGTCTTGTTTGGGGTGTACTCAATTGACACCAAACATCAGTTACTACCCCTAGGCAGATGAGCAGATAGGGGCAACAAGCAAGTGGCTAGGAAGCTACTTACCACAATGTGTTCCGGGGCAGCAAGGAGTAGAACTGCACTAGTTCCACTTGATGAACTATTATCACCATCCGATATTTCATATGGCAGTCAATGTATCTCTATTTTTTATTCCAAATGTTGATGATGTTTTTGTCACTGTTGTTAGAATGATTGGGGTAAGCAAGGTTCTTAGAACCAAATATTGGATCCTATAGAGTTGGGATGTATTCCGATCTCTTGAGGACAACATTTCTATAGCCCGAGATCAACCGGAGTTATACATAGATCACGGATGGAAAGAGAGACATAGTAGGGTGGAAATTTTGGTATATCTCCACTTTCAACCATATATACCATTCGTATTGCAGAGGAAGGAGATTGAGGAGTTTTTCTATGGGCCACACAGGGTGTTCCATATTGTTGGAGGAGTAGCACATGGGTTGTATCTTCTCATTGGGAGTAATAAATACAACAATTTTTATGCTCCATGCCTCAAAGAGTGTTGTGTAACCAGCTTCAAAAATAGAAGAAAAGAGATATCAATGCCTTATAAATAAGCCACTTCGAGGGGGAAACCTCCAATACATTACATAAATGAACAATTCTTGGATGATAAAATTTACAAAACCTCCTTTCTATATATAGGAGTCCATGTTGCCATAATATAATCCTAGTGGGCCACAATGTAATCCTAGCCGACCTAACAATAATAATTTAAGGGCACAATAATAACAAAATGGGGGTTACAAGGGTACAATAATAACAATAATGGGGTTACATTAACAACAACAAGGTATTATACTAGTGATATAGGGACCTAACATGCCCCTCTCCTTCAAAAAAGTGTTGTCCTCAATGCTTGAGTAGCTCCGAGTGCTTCTGTATAAAATTTTCATCCTCCCATGTAGAATCTTCAGTCGGTAAGTTCTTCCACTTGATGAGATACTTTTAAATTGATCGATTCCGTAGTTGTCGAGTTCTTGTTTCCAGGACCACTTCAGGTTCCAATATGATTTTTCCTTCCTCATCAAGTTCTGGAAATATTGTTTGAACTGGAATATTTTCACCTATAACCTTATTTAAGCATGAAACATGGAAAACTTAATGTACTCACGAAGAAGTAGGAAGCTCCAATTTGTATGTGTTTGGTCTCAATCTAGTCTCCTAAATTGAGCTTATTTAATTGTCAACCAGGGTTGGTAAACTGCTGAAGTGAAGTGTACTGTATGTACCTAGGTGCTTGTTTCTTAATGCGTTGTGTGTAGTGTTTTGTGATGTTTTTGGTCTTTTGTGATGATTTATGATGTTTTTGATCTTTTTGTGGTTTTATGTTCACAAGGAAAATGACTAGAAAGCTAATGGAAGGAAGCTAATGATTAAAAACAGAGTGAAACCTAATTGGTTGATGTCAAATGGTAAATGCAAATGCAATACTAAAAACATAATTAAATTTAAACTATGAATAAGCAAAAACAGAGCTTGATAATGACTTCTAAGGGAATGATTAAAAACATAAACTCAACTTGAGAAATGATCAACTAAACATGCAAATCTTCCTAACTAAACAGTTTAAACAACTAACTTATAATGATGCAACATTTTATCCTTGATTAGAGATTTGTTGAAGTATGTTTGGAGTAAAACTTTGATACCATCATAAGATCTTCTATTCTAAATCTAGTTCCTAACTCTATTCTGCAACTCAGTTTTATGGCACTACACTTCACTCAAAGTTTATGGATTTTTGAAATAGTCTTTTGAGGAAATGTTGGTTTGTAAGATGATAAGGAAGTTGCATAAGTACTTCAGGCCTTAAAGTGATATGGTCCTCTGTTCATATGTTTATGAATCAATTATGGATTTTAGAACAAGAAGAGATTTGTGAATAATGAAGGCTGTTTTGTTAAATTTAACAACTGAAGTAATCTAGTACGCAGTGACTGACAACTGAATATAGAGTGCAAATGCGATGAGTTGAGCTACAACCAAACCTAAAATGTCACTAGCCTAAAACAGTGTTAAACTACAAGTCATTATCAAACTTAAAACACAACAACTGAGCATGAAGTAAGTGCAATTAAACTCCAGAGCATCCTAACTTATGCTATGCAAACATAAAGACTGAAAGCAATGAAAAACTAAGATATCATAGCCATCTCCTACCCATCATTATGATATTTTTGACAAGCGTTTAAGAGCAAGAAAAACTATGGTACTTGGTGAAAACACACAGCTAAAACATTCAAGATCACAATCATGCTTAAGACAGTATAAATATTTCTTGGAAGAGTTTCTTCTTGTGGAAGAGTGCTTATCATAAGTATAACTGTGATGGTGAATAAAAGAGACTACAATTAAACTATACAATACTATAGCCATTCCCATTCATCATTATAATTTTTTGGAAGATCTTCTTCTTTTGGAAGAGTTTTTAGAATGAGTATAACCACAGTAGCTAATGAAAACAACTACTAATTCAAATTCAAAAACGTAAAGGCAGCTAGAATACTTATCTAAATTACGCAAATAAATCCGTGCAAGAGGCAGGGGCCCTCTACCACCTGACGGAATCTAACTCCAAATCAAATCAACGCTTTCAAAACAACACTGTCTGCTTCATTAAAAGTGAAATAACTTGAACAGAGCACTCTGCGTCTTCAGAAATGTAGCACAAAATCCAAGCAAAATCTAGCCTAGCTCTCGGTTTCCCAAGTGTTTATATAACAAATGTAAATAACAAGACTTGCAACAATTTCAAGAACATTGTCTTTCCTTATCGGAATCACATTAGGACTCTTGAAGTGGCTGCGTAAAAAGGAAAAAGACATCTGGACTGAGACAGTCCTAATAGAAGTCTGCCTTCCTAAATGTGTTCCCATGTTCCAAAACCATACCCAGAATTCGTTTCTTCCTTCATGGTGAGCAACGAACCATGTAGACATGACGTGGAATATGCCCATATGCGGTTTTTCTTGAGAGGCCACTTGGAACATACTCAAACGTGAAGACAACTGCAGAATCGCCGGTTAGCTACGGAATGTCTGCATTCTGCAGCTAGTTCCGGTCAAAATGCTTTACAATGGAAAAATCACAAAACTTAGCAAGTTAGTCATGTAAATCATTCTAAAAGTAATTTTAACTAAATTCATTGATCAATTGGGTCTGGAATAGCAATGGAAAAAGGAAAATGAGGTAAAGTGGAATGAAAGAAAGCACAATTTTGAGGCTCAACATACCCCCACTGCTGTCTCTTTGCATGTCCTCATGAAAATTATCCTATGAACTCAGAGGCTTCTGCAAGAACATCTAATCCTCTCCTTCTCCTTTGTCTAGAAGCTAAAGATATTCTAGGTTTTCTGATAACAAGTTTGAACCTTAGGTTGGTAAGTGCCCTGATTAGCTTTTTGTTCCTCTTCTTCAACTTGTCATTGGTCTTTTCCACTTTGTCTATATGTAGGGATAAGGTTGAGTTCATATCAGTTTTAAGCTTGACTTGATCCTTGAGAATTTCATTCTCATTTTTGATGTGTCTATTAAGTATTTGCAACTCATATCTATCCCTTCTTAATACATCTATTTTAGACAGTGGAGGACTAGGGGTTCTCTCCTTACTTTCTGAAGCTCTCTTTTCCAAAGTTTCCACATAGTCATAAATTTCTTGTTGAGCAGGGTCAATTTCAGGGGTTCCTTCATTAAAATCCTCTTCAACATCTTCTTCAATGGATGTTTCCTCATCTTCTATATTAATCACCCCTGTTTGTTTGATTTGAGTTTTCCTTAGTTTCCCCTTTAGTCTCTGGCTTCTTCTAGGCTGAGAAGATCCCTCTCCTTTCTCCATGACAGATTTCCTGATTACCTTTTCTTCCTTAAGCTGTCTCTTGATTTGAGTCAACTTCTCTGAAATGATTTCCTCACTACTTTCTTGGACTGTTTTATCAGTTTCAACTTTTGAAGTCCTCCATTTCCTGCTTCTCTTTGTAGGCTGTGGTTCAGGTGAGGGCTCTTTTAGCTCTTCAAAATGATTTCTTGTCAAGAAATTGTCCCATGTATCATTTGTTTTGGCTAAATGATGTTCAATCAAAATTTTAACCAAACCATGATGATATAGGGTTGTCTCTAAAAATTGAACCCTTCTTTGAACACAGGAAGCCATCTTTTCAAGCTTTGAAGCAAGAAATAGGGTAGGTTTAAGTCTTCCCCCAGAAAATGCATTATCAGTCTAATGTGGTAGACATAAAATGTGCCATATCTACCCTCACATGTAATAAATTTTTTCAGAAGAAGTAGTATGTTTCTCCATTTATTTTTCAATGCAGAACTTGGAATTCCTTTCTTAAACACAGTGACATCCATACCTGGTGATTTTAGAATTTGCTTCCAGGATTCATTGTGGAATTCTCTATTTTTGAACCATCTCTCTCCATTTCTAAGCAACCCTGTAGCTTCTGCAATGAAAACTTCAGTGACAGTGAACTTGACATCTCCCACTTCAACTTCAGTTCCTTGAAATGATCTTGCAAATGTTTTAGTGACTTCTTTGTGGAAGCCATTAAATGTCTCCAAAAATTGAAGCCATCCTATCTATTGCAACATTTCTTTGCATTGAGGGTAGCCTTCTAAGTATTTTGAACCCACTGGTTCAGTTCTTACAATGAAACCCATAATTGTTTCTTCAATGTTCAGATTAACACTCTTCTACCCACAGAAACAATAACTTTCACCTTCAAATTTAAATGGCTTCAAGTTCTTAATGATAATGGCTTCAAACTTCGGAATGACATACCTCTGATTGACAATGAAAACAACTTCAAAACTTCGGACTGATATGCCTCTGTTGACAATTGAACTTTGGACTGATATGCCTCTATTTGACAGTGACAAATGGCTTCGAATTTCCCACACTACTATACCTCTGTCTCTCGGTGGCAAATAGCTTCAAATTCCCAAACTGATATATCTCTATCTCTTGGTAACAAATGGCTTCAAATTCTTCAATGCTATACCTTTGTCTCCCGGTGACAAATGACTTCAAATTCTTCTCTGCTATACCTTTGTGTTTCCAATGATAATGCTCAATCTTTGCCCATGGTGATAAGAATATCTCTGTCTACGGAATGAAATGCCGGCTACAGAATGGAGTGATGGCAGTGGTCACAGAATGAGGTAATGGAGTGAGGTGGAGGAAACGAATTAATGATTGAAAAGACGGCGGAGATTTTACAACGGCAAAGAGAATCATCATTGAATGATTTGGTTAAGAGACGTGAAGAATTCAAATACTTCGGCCATTTTAACCGCTTAAATGATGTCGGGCATGGAATTTTAAATGAGAGATTTTAATCCAAAGTCTATGGAGGGTTTATTGGTCTTGATCAATAAAAATAATTAAAACAACCTTTTCGAACAATTCATAACTAAAACTATGCTAAACTTTATGAAATGCCATTATAATCTAAACTTGTTACCTCTGCTTTTCATTTGATTTTTGTAGTCTTTGTCTTCTTTGTTCACCTTTGGAAGAGTCTTCATAATCCTTCTTGATGCTTTTTTTTTTCATGGATACACTGGATCATTTTGTTGCAATTCTAATGTCTGCTGACTAATGCCTTCAGGATTTGTAGCTGCGGAATGTCTGGCTAGCTGCGGAAAGGCTGAACAGCTGCAGAATGTCTATTAAGCTACAGAATGTACCTGTAGAGCATTTTGATCATGGAATGGAGTGGTTTTTGGAGTATAGGTGAAATGTTATATGGTATGAATGAAGATGGATGATGAGACATGATATGTATGAAGTGGATGATGAAATGGAATGGATTCAGTTTATGAAATGGAGTGAAAGAAAATAAGAACTGCCCTGCAATCCATGACATGTTTTATTCATTTACAGCAAGACATCAAACTTTAAATCTTGACATGAGAATGAGATGGATGGAGTATGGAATGAGATGAATGAAACATGGAATGAAGTAGAATATGAATGAATGAAATGGAGTATGGATGGATAAGTGAATGAAGTGAAATGAAATGAGATGGATCATAAGCACTATGGATCTGAACTTATGATTTTTTAACAGCTGCTTGCAAAAACAAAATGGAAAAGTTAGAGTGTCAGAGAGACTCTGATTTTCACCCTATCTTTTTTGTATAAACATGCCAATCAATGATTGGTTTTCATGTTTATACCTTTATTTATTTATTTTTATATTTATTTTTTTCAAAGAAATACTTCAGAAAATTTAATCAAGTTGATGAAGAAGAAGAATTCTTCTTCATTAACTTCACATCACTGCATTCTTGGAACTTCTTGACAAATTCTTTTCTTGAGAGTGGTTTGTGATACAACTTCAATCTATGACCATTCACAAGAAAAGTGACCTCTTCTTCATCTATATTTCTGATTTTTACTGCCCCATTATCAAAAATTTCAACAACTTCATATGGCCCAAGCCAATGTGTCTGAAATTTACCTTGAAAATCCTTGAATTTTGAATCAAACAAGAGAGCCCAGTCACCCTCTTTGAATTTCTTCTCTTTGATGTACTTGTCATGCCATCTAGCCCTTTGCTATTGGACTAGACTTGTTTTTTGAACTGCATCTTGTCTGATCTCATCCAATTTATTAATTTGCTCCAGTCTATGCTTTTGTGCCTCCGTTAAATCAAGTCCTAGCTGAACTGCCATTTTGAAAGTTTGAATCTGGAACTCTATGGGAAACAAAAATTGCTTTCCATAAACAAGTTCATAAGGAGTATGGCCTATTGTGTTTCTCCATGTAGTTCTATAGGCCCACAAGGCTTCAGGAAGCCTATCTACCCAATCTCTTCTATGTAAATGAACAGTCTTTGTTAGGATTCCTTCAATGACCTTATTAGTAAATTCCACTTGACCATTTGCTTGTGGATGATAAGGAGTAGATTTTCTATGCCTGATTTTGTACCTCTCCATCATTTGTTCCACTAGCCTTGATGTAAATTGAGCTCCTTGATCTGTAACAATTTCCCTTGGGACACCAAAACAAGTAAAAATATCCTCAAAAAGAAAAGTAACTACGGATGCTTCATTAGCAAAAAGTAATGGCTTGGCCTCTACCCATTTGGTAACATAATCAGTGCAAACTAATATATATCTCTTTTGTCTTGATGGAGGACTAATAGGTCCTACAAAATCAAAAGCCCATTTTTCAAAAGGTTCAATATGTACCTAAGGTTGTAATGGCATCTCACCTGAAGGAGAAGGTTTCCCTACCCTTTGGCAACTGTCACACCTTTTGACATACTCTTTAGCATCTTTAAACAAGGATGGCCAATAATATCCTAAATTAAGGATATTATAGGCTGTCCTCTTATCTGCAAAGTGTTCGCCACAAGGTTCATCATGACATTCCTTAGGAATCTCAGGCATCTCATCTTCACGAACACACCTTATAATGATCAAATCTGGACCTGTCTTGTACAACTCATTAGAAACCCATGAATATTTTGCACTATCACAAATGATTTTTCTTTTATCCCTTGCATTCATAATTGAAGGAAATTTTCCTGAAACTAAATAATTAGCAATATCAGCAAACCATGGAGTTTGAGTAGAGATTGCAAAAAGATATTCATCGGGAAATTGATCTTCAACCGGAGTGTCATCTTTGATATTTTGGAGTCTAGATAGGAAATCAGCTACTGTGTTTTGTTTTCTAGGCCTATCTAGAATAGTAATGTTGAATTCTTGTAAGAGTAACAACCATCTTATAACTCTGCCATTAGTAATTGATTTGTTCATTAGGTATCTAATTGCAGAATGATCAGTGTGAATAAAAGTTTCATAGCTTGTTATATAGTGTCTAAATTTGTTTATGGAATGAACAACAGCTAAAAACTCTTTTTCAGTTACAGTATAGTTTAACTCTGCAGGAGTCAAATTTTTACTGATATAATAGATGGCATAGGGAATTAAATATTTTTGTCCCAATACTGCTCCTAGAGCTGTATCGGAAGCATCTGTCGAGATATGAAAAGGTAACTTCCAGTTAGGTCCCCTTAATATAGGTGCTTCAGAGATTTTGGTTTTCAGGGTTTCAAAAGCTAACTGGAAATCAGAAGTCCACTTGAATTCATAATCTTTGGTGAGTAATTTGAAGAGTGGAGATGCTATCTTGGTAAAGTTTTCTATGAATCTCCGATAACACCCTGTAAATCCTAGAAAACTTCTAACATCTCTTTGACAACTTGGAATGGATAGGTTAGAAATGACTTCAACTTTTGCCTCATCAACTCTAATCCCATCCCCTGAAATGTGGTGCCCTAAAACAATACCTTCAGTAAACATCATAAAACATTTTTCATGACTAAGTGAAAGGTTTTCTTCTTGACATCTTTTTAAGAATTTTTCCAGGTTTTCTAAAGCCTCTTCAAATGTATTCCAATAAACTGTGAAATCATCCATGTACACCTCTACACAGTCATGTATTAGATCCGAAAAAATTCCTAATACTGCCCTTTGGAATGTTGCAGGTGCATTGCATAATCCAAATGGTAATACTCGGTAAGCATAGGTACCCCAGGGACAAGTGAATGTGGTTTTGTCTTGGTCTTCAAGTGCTACTTGGATTTGATTGTAACCACTAAACCCATCTAGGAATGAGAAGTACTTTTTGCCAGCTAATGTATCTAATACTTGATCTATGAAAGGTAAGGAAAAATGGTCTTTAAGAGTAGCTTTATTTAGTTCTCGGTAGTCAACACACACCCTCCATTTTCCATTTTTCTTTGGCACAATTACCAAAGGAGAAACCCACTGACTATCTGAAATAGGATAGATGAAATTAACATTTAACAATTTTTTCAATTCCTCTTTAACAATTTCCCTAATATTTGGATTCATCCGTCTTTGAGGTTGTCTGATTGGTTTGCAATTTGCCTCTATATAGATGTGATGAGTACAAGTCTTGGGGCTTATCCCTTTCATGTCAGTGTATTCCCATGCATAAGCAGAAGAATGTCTCTGTAATACTTTGACTAACTCTTCTTGTTGAGATTTTTCTAGGTTCTTATTTATGTTTAAAGTTTTGCCTGGAAAAAATTCACTTATAGAGCTGCCAAATTTGTCCATAGAATGAAGAGACATCTGCCTAGATGACAAAAATTCAATATTGGATCCCTCCTGAAATGATTCATGTTTGTGTTCTAGAGAGGATTCAAAGTTTTCTAGAGTATTCAGAATTTGATTATCTTCACTAATTTCTGAAATTGTGAAGAGTGGTTGTAAATCTTCTTCATCCTCTATCCATTGAGTGTCATCTAGATCTGTAATTGTCCTAGCTGGAGGATATAAAGTGAATCTCTTAGTTGAACTACCATCATAAATATACATATCACCGGACCTACAACTAATAAAAGCATCAGCTGTAGCCAACCAAGGTCTTCCTAGTATAACAGGATGGCCTCCTAGATTATTCTTAGGAGTTAGGATCATGAAATCCACGGGGTACTCCCAAGAATCTAGGGACACTGGAATGTCTTCTATTACCCCATCTGGTTTGATCACAGATCTATCTGCTAATTGTAATAGTGTGGGTGTAAAGAGAAGATTAGGAAGTTTCGGTTTGTCCATGATTTGTCTACTCATGATATTTATTGCTGCTCCTAAATCAATGAGTGTGTTTTGAATTTCAATTCCATTGATGTGAATTTTGACAACTGGATTTCCTGGGTCAAGATACTTTGGAATTGCAATCTTGCCCATCATAATGTCTGCTATTTGTCCTACCGGTTGAATTTTCTTGGTTTCTCTTATTCTTTTTCTTATTGTCTTCATACTCAACTCCTTTATTGTTTTGGCTAAAATTGGGATTTCCTTGATGGCTTGCACTAATGGAATTTTAATGCAAACATTTCTCAATTCATCTAAGAAATCATAATTAGGCACCATGATTTGTTTTTCTACACCTCTATCAATTTGTAATCTTTCCGGAAAAGGAGGTATAGAAGTAGATGTGGATGGTTGCTCTAATACAGGAGTTGGATTTATTGGATCTTTTTGTTTTAGTTTTTCAATGTGTGGGTCTTGAAAGGATGTGTCTTCCTCAAGACTTTTATTCACCCGTAGGGAGTCTTCCTCAGAATTATCTTGTTCTTGTATGATCACAAAAGGTTTCCTCTTTTCAAGTATTCTTCCAGACCTCAGTTGAACATCACTAAGGTCTAAAGGAGTAATTAAATAAGTTGGAAATTGTTGGCCTTCTATCATATATGTATTCTGAGGGTTCTTATTATTGGGGTTTGGTATGGGTTGAGCAGGCAATTGATTTGATTTTTGAGGGAATGGTAATGAAAGTGGTTGATTTTGATGTGGTTGATTTTGATGATGTTGTTGAGAATTTTGTTGAAAATTTTGTTGAATATTTTGAGGAAAATTTTGTTGAGGATTTTGAGGATAAAAATGTGGGTATGGTGGATAGGATGGTGGATACTGATAGTATGGAGAGTATCTTCCATAGGGACTTTGTGTTCATTGTGCCCAGGACTGAGATTGATTTTGAAATTGGGGCCAAGGTTGCTGCCAAGGATTCCAAGGTGGAGGTTGATTATACATTTGATCATGGAATCCTTGTGTCCTGATCTGCCAAGGTCTTCTGGGTCTAAGGTAAAGGCTGTGGAATGCAGCAGATTCCTCTGAAGCACGTGTGAGACCAGGAAGAGAAGGACAATTCTTGGTCTCATGTTTTTCAGAACAAATGACACGAGTTTCTACAACTTTTACATCCAAAGGACACTCTCTCAAGGCATGTTTCTTTCTACATTTGGGACAAAAGATTGCCAAGGCATCAGATTCAGCCTTTTGCTTGTTTTGTATCTTAAGGGTGTCTATTTTTTCACTAAGACTCCCTAAGATGTCAGATTTAAAATCATCAAGCATGTGTCCTATTTCTGATCTACTTACTGTCCCAGAAGCAGATTTACTTGCCCTTGCAAGAGCAAGATCTCTTGGACCTTTGGCAGTTTTAGATTTCCCTCTGGAAAGGTTGATACATAACTCAGATATTTCAGGTAATGTGAGTTGTGATATATCCCCTTTTCCCATCATGTTAAGGATATCCAACCATTCATCCCTAATTGTTTTCAACAAAAGAGATTTTAAGGTGTCTTGATCTAGGTTTTCCATTTTTGCTCTTTTGATATTGTAATTAAATCTCTCCAACAAATCTTCCAAATTTTCATCTTCTTTTTGTAACATCTTGAACACTTCTTCCTTATGATTAACCGGCATACAATAATCCAAATATCTCTCTAGAAATGCTTGTTTCATGTCTTCCCATGTTCTAATAGAACTGCTGATCGGACTCATAAACCACTTCAATGCTGCTCCCTTCAAAGTTGAAGGAAATAATTTCAATTTTTGAGCATCTTGTAAATAGTCATAAGTTCTACAAAGCACTTCAAATTCGAATAAGAAGGTTTCAGGATCTTCAGTTTTAAGTCCATAGAAGTTTGGAAGGACAGAGGGTGAAATATTTTTCATGGTTGTATTGGTTTCTTCATCAATTATAGGGAACCCAAAAGAGCTTCCTATTCTACCTCTTCCTCCATTTGCACCTCTACCTCCTTCTCCTCTACCTCCTTCTCCTCTACCTCTACCTCTACCTCCAAACAGTGTGTTTTCTCCATTAAAATCTCATCCTCCTCCTTCTTCTGCCATGGTTGACTCTCCTGTGAAAGTGGAAAGGTTTGTGTCCCTAACAGGAGTTTTTAGATCTTCTTCTATGGCAGGTTCAGTGGATGAAATGGAAGGTTTTTCTAATGGGATATCTGATTTTAGATCTTCTAGAAGTCTAGGATCAAGAGAGGATGGAATATGGGTATGAGTTGAAGGTGTACTAGCTCTGGATCTAGATGAAACAAGTGGTGTTCTAGAAATCAAACTTCTGCCTCTGTTGCTTATAAATCTTCCCCTTGAATCTCTCTCCCTACGCATAAAATTGTTTTTGGATGCTAAGAAACAAAGGTTACCTAGTTTTCACTTCCTCGGCAACGGCGCCAAAATGTTTGGTCTCAATCTAGTCTCCTAAACTGAGCTCATTTAATTGTCAACCAGGGTTGGTAAACTGCTGAAGTGAAGTGTACTGTATGTACCTAGGTGCTTGTTTCTTAATGCGTTGTGTGTAGTGTTTTGTGATTTTTTTGGTCTTTTGTGATGATTTATGATGTTTTTGATCGTTTGGTGGTTTTATGTTCACAAGGAAAATGACTAGAAAGCTAATGGAAGGAAGCTAATGATTAAAAACAGAGTGAAACCTAATTGGTTGATGTCAAATGGTAAATGCAAATGCAATACTAAAAATAGAATTAAATTTAAACTATGAATAAGCAAAAACAGAGCTTGATAATGACTTCTAAGGGATTGATTAAAAACATAAACTCAACTTGAGAAATGATCAACTAAACATGCAAATTTTCCTAACTAAACAGTTTAAACAACTAACTTATAATGATGCAACATTTTATCCTTGATTAGAGATTTGTTGAAGTATGTTTGGAGTAAAACTTTGATACCATCATAAGATCTTCTATTCTAAATCTAGTTCCTAACTCTATTCTGCAACTCAGTTTTATGGCACTACACTTCACTCAAAGTTTATGGATTTTTGAAAGTCTTTTGAGGAAATGTTGGTTTGTAAGATGACAAGGAAATTGCAGAAATACTTTAGGCCTTAAAGTGATATCGTCTTCTGTTCATATGTTTATGAATCAATTATGGATTTTAGAACAAGAAGAGATTTGTGAATAATGAAGGCTGTTTTGTTAAGTTTAACAACTGAAGTAATCTAATATGCAGTGAATGACAACTGAATATGGAGTGAAAATGCAATGAGTTGAGCTACAACCAAACCTAAAATGTCACTAGCCTAAAACAGTGTTAAACTACAAGTCATTATCAAACTTAAAGCAAAACAACTGAACATGAGTTAAGTGCAATTAAACTCCGGAGTATCCTAACTTATGCTATGCAAACGTAAAGACTGAAAGCAATGAAAAACTAAGATATCATAGCCATCTCCTACCCATCATTATGATATTTTTGACAAGAGTTTAAGAGCAAGAACAACTATGGTACTTAGTGAAAACACACAACTAAAACGTTCAAGATCACAATCATGCTTAAGACAGTATAAATATTTCTTGGAAGAGTTTCTTCTTGTGGAAGAGTACTTAGCATAAGTATAACTGTGATGGTGAATAAAAGAGATTACAATTAAATCCTACAATACTATAGCCATTTCCCATTCATCATTATAATCTTTTGGAAGAGCTTCTTCTTTTGGAAGATTTTTTAGAATGAGTATAAATACAGTAGCTAATGAAAGCAACTACGAATTCAACTTCAAAAACGTAAAGGCAGCTAGAATACTTATCTAAATTACGCAAATAAATCCGTGCAAGAGGCAGGGGCCCTCTACCACCTGACGGAATCTAACTCCAAATCAAATCAACGCTTTCAAAAAAACACTGTCTACTTCATTAAAAGTGAAATAACTTGAACAGAGCACTCTGCGTCTTCAGAAATGTAGCACAGAATCTAAGCAAAATCTAGAACAAAATCTAGCCTAGCTCTCGGTTTCCCAAGTGTTTATATAACAAATGTAAATAACAAGACTTGCAACAATTTCGGGAACATTGTCTTTCCTTATCGGAATCACATTAGGACTCTTGAAGTGGCTGCGTAACAAGGAAATGGACATCTGGACTAAGACAGTCCTATTAGAAGTCTGTCTTCTTAAATGTGTTCCCACGTACCAAAACCATACACAGAATTCATTTCTTCCTTCATGGTGAGCAACGAACCATGTAGACATGACGTGGAATATGCCCATATGCGGTTTTTCTTGAGAGGCCACCTGGAACATACTCAAACGTGAAGACAGCTGCAGAATCGCCGGTTAGCTACGGAATGTCTGCATTCTGCAGCTAGTTTCGGTCAAAATTCTTTACAATGGAAAAAATCACAAAACTTAGCAAGTCAGTCTTGTAAATCATTCTAAAAGTAATTTTAACTAAATTCATTGATCAATTGGGTCTGGAATAGAAATGGACAAAGGAAAATGAGGTAAAATGGAATGAAAGAAAGCACAATTTTGAGGCTCAACAGTATGCCATAGTACCAATCTTTTGCAACACCTTGTAAGGACCATAGTACTTTGGCGATAATTTATTATCCTTCTTAGCTTTCTTGAGGGACATTTGTTTGTATGGTTGTAGCCGTAAAAATACCCAATCTCCTACATCAAAACTTCTCTCGCTACGATGTTGATCTGCCTGTTGTTTCATTCGATTTTGTGCCAAATTCGGGTTATCCTTTAAGAGTTGGAGAACTTCTTGCTGATGCTCGATGTGATCTTCCACTGCTTGAACCTTCGAATTTTCCCTTAAAGATGATGTGATGGATGGTGGATGATATCCATAAATGCCATAAATGGGGTCATTTTTGCTGCAGTATGGAAGGAAGTGTTATACCACCATTCAGCAAGAGGTAACCACTTGACCCATTGTGTTTGTTTATCAGATACAAAACAACGAAGATATCCTTCCAAACATTTATTTACTATCTCGGTTTGACCATCAGATTGAGGATGATAAGATGAGCTATGAGCTAATTGAGTACCCAAACAAGAAAATAACTCCGTCCAAAAATTTCCGGTAAAAATGGGATCTCTGTCGCTCACAATAACCCTTGGGCTTCCATGTAGCTTTTGAATTCTGTCCATAAATGTAGTAGCAACTGTACTTGCTTTAAATGGATGAGATAATGCACAAAAGTGTGCATGCTTGGTAAGTCTATCAACTACCACCATGATGACACTCTTTCCTTCGGACTTAGGTAAACCTATGATAAAATCCATTGAAATCTCCTCCCAACGTTGACTTGGAATGGATAAAGGTTGTAGAAGTCCCGGGGTCTTAATTGTCTCAACTTTATTCTTCTGGAAAACCAAACATTCCATCACAAAATTTTGAATATCAGATTTAAGGCCATCCCAAAAAAATTCTTTCTTCACCCCGTGGTAAGTTTTTAAAAATCCTGAGTGTCCTCCTAAAGGAGAAGTGTGCAATTCCAGAAGAATATTTTGTTTTAGTTGGGAATTCTTACAAAGATATAAGCGATATTTGTACCATAAGGAAACATTTTTCCAACTAAATGTATCAGATGCACTAGGATCTTGCTGCAAATTTTGAATGAGTGTCCATACATCTTTATCCTTCTTCCATTCATCTCTTGCTTCGGTTATCCAATCTGGTTGGATAATAGAAATGGCACAAAGCAATGCTTCCACCTCTTCATTCTTTCTTGAGAGTGCATCTGCAACAACATTAAACTTTCCTTTTTTGTAGATTATTTCAAAGTCATAACCCAACATCTTTGTGACCCATTTTTGCTGCTCTTCTGATGATAGTCTTTGTTCCAAAAAGTGTTTAAGACTATCATGATCAGTTTTTACCTTGAAGTGTCTTCCCATTAGGTAAATTCGCCATTTCTTTAGTGCATGCAGTATTGCTAACATTTCCTTCTCATAAATAGGTTTCTGTAAATACTTTCCTTTGATTGGACGACTTTCACAAGCAATGGGTCTTCCTTCCTGCATTAAAACTGCACCAATTCCATTTCCTGAGGCATCACATTCCACAATAAAGGTTTTTGTGAAGTCTGGCGTAGCTAAGACCAGTGCTAGGCACATTGCCTCTTTAAGATGTTCAAAGGCCTTAATTGCTTCAGGAGTCCATGAAAATGCATCTTTCTTCAATAATGTTGTTAGAGGTGCTGCTATTCTCCCATAATTCTTAACAAACTTGTGATAATACCCTGTTAACCAAAGAAATCCTTGCAATTGCTTTATGGTTGTGGGGACTTTCCATTCCTTAATGGCTTTAATTTTGTTAGGGTCTACCTTAACACCCTCGTGAGATACAATATGACCCAGATATTCCACCTTTTGTACTCCAAAGAAACATTTGGATGTTTTTGCATATAATTGTTTCTCCTGCAATAGTTTGAGCACCCTGTCAACATGTTCAACATGATCCTTCCAAGACCTGCTGTAGATTAGTATATCATCAAAAAATACTAGCACAAATTTTCTAAGGAAGGGTTTGAAAATGGAATTCATCAACCCTTGAAATGTAGAAGGTGCATTGGTAAAGGCCAAAAGGCATGACCAAAAATTCATAATGACCCTCATGAGTTCGAAATGCTGTTTTTGGAATATCTTCAGTCTTCATTCTAATTTGATGATATCCTAAATGAAGATTCAACTTGGTAAAATAAATTGCTCCATGTAATTCATCCAATAATTCATCAATCACAGGAATGGGAAATTTATCTTTAATGGTGAGCTTAGTGAGCTCCCTATAATCCGGACACATTCGCCATGATCCATCCTTCTTGTGTACCAATACTACAGGAGCAGAGAAAGAACTTTGACTAGGTTGAATTATACCCGCCTCTAACATTCTGCAATCATACGTTCAATTTCGCTCTTTTGGAAGTAAGGATATCTATAAGGCCTGATGTTTGGAGGAACACTTCCTGGAATCAAATGAATAGCATGATCATGATCCCGAATAGGTGGGAGTCCTTTGGGAGTTTCAAACACCTTGGAATGATTGTCCAAGACTTGTTGGAGATCTGCAGAAATAGATGATTTTGATATTGGAACTTCTAGTGAGCATAATTGTGCAATTACGCCTCGTTGTTCTTTCTTTAGAAGCTTTGTCATGCCATTAGAGCTTATTATCCTTCCTGGCTTCCCTTCAATACCCCGTAATTCGACTTCCTTTCCTTCTGAAAAGAATTTCTAGAAAAGTTCTTGAAAATTAAAAGCTACCGTCCCCAAAGATTGTAACCATTGTACTCCTAGTACAACATCAGCACCTCCCATAGGAATGGAAAGCATTGGACTAGTCAACACATATTCCCCCATGGTTAGCTTGATGTTATGGCATTTCCCAGAGCAATTTATAGTTCCTCCATTTGCAACCATCACTTGACATTCTGGTGCTGGGTATAGGAAACAATTTAATTCCTTGGCTACCTTACAATGAATAAAATTATGGGTGCTACCTGAATCAATCAACACTATTACCTTTTTCTTCTTGATATGTCCTTTGATCTTGAGAGTTTGAGGAGTGGTAATTCCTGCCAGTGCATTACACGATATGGTCGGATTCATTTCTTCCTCTTCTAGGGCTGGTTCATGGTGTATATCGTCTTTTTGTTCATTTTCTTCTTCTTCTTCACAATATATGTAAAATAATTTCTTCTCAACACACTTATGACCTTTAGTGTATTTGCTATCACAACTGTAGCAAAGCCCTTTTGCTCCTTTTTCTTCCAATTTTTGTGGTGTCAACCTTGTAGGTTGTGGAAATCTAGGTGTAGAAACACTTCCTTCTTTATAGAATTGAGTGGTAGGCTTCCTTATCGCCATAATTTTACATTCAACTTTTCTTGCCAACCTAAATGCCTTCTCCAATGAATCAAGTTCCAAAACGTGAACTTCATGTTGGATGTTATCCTTTAAAGTGCCTATGAAGAGATCAATGCTGTGTTCCTCTGGAATATTGGTTATCCTTATATTCAATTTTTGGAAGTCCTGAATGTGCTACCCCACTAAACCCTTTTGTTTGAGATTTATCAATTGGCTAAAGAAGGTGTTTCTCTTTGTATCCTCATAATGTGCTATCATTTCCTCCGTAAACATTGACCATGTGACAATTTTTTTACGGGAGCAAAGCTATCGATACCATACAAATGTATTTTGTTCTAAATGTAAAGTTGCAATGCGTACCTTTTGTGTGTTTTGCACGTTATGGAGATCAAAATATTGCTCCATCTATAGTATCCATGTTATAGGATCCTTTCCATCAAACTTCCTCATATCCATTTTTGGAATATGGTGGTTCTTCCCTCCAACATTAGAGTTTATGAAATCACGATTAACATTTATTTTGTTCTCATCATGAGTTTCCTCTACTATCTTTTCACCATTAGGAAAATTTTCTTGTATCAACTTTGTCAAACCTTCCATGTCTGCTTTTAGATCATTCTTCATGTTTTCCATCTTAGCTTCCATGTCATCCATCTTAGATTCCATGCCAGCTTCCATGCCATCCATCTTAGCTTCCATGCCATTATTCAAACCATCCATGCCTTTCGTCAAACCATCCATCTTATTTTCCACGCCTTTCTTCAAAACTTTCATGTCATTTTTTGTTGCTCTTTGCGAGAGCGAAATTTGTTGCACTTGCTCTTGTAATTTTGATATGTCATGTTGCCATTCTTCGTCTTCATGAGTCATAGTAGAGCTTTCCAAAGGCTTAATGGGTGTTGAATTCTTTTTAGGGGCCATTTTATAATCCAATACTGATATCTATTCTACAATATGCCCTTGCAATCAATTCAACTTTATTCTTCAAACAAGACTTATGCAATTCGGAAAAAAAATACACACCTTTTACTTGCTTTTGAGGAGCTTGATATTGAAATTGAATTATCTCTATAATTGCGAAAACTAAATATATAAAATTCAGCCCTATAGTAGCCCTCTGAAGCTTCTTTCCAATGCCACAGGTCTGATATGATTTTGATTCTTCAAGACAAAGTTATGTCCAATCTTCCACAATGACCCAATTTTGGACTGGTTCAATAGAGCGAACTTGTACGACTTTCCACGTGTCACCGCTTCATCCTTTGGATTTGAAATTAATAGAGAAGAAACTAAAATCTGTGTGTTTGTGACCGCTTTTTATGACACTCCAATTCGATGCTCAGAGAGAGAGTTATGAAGATTTTCCCATGATCACCTCTTTGAGATGAAATTCAGGAGCCTGAAAAAGCTCTACCTTCCACAGATCATATCTCCGAAAATATTTCGAATGAAGCTCTGAAATTTTTTGATGCTATTCCTTAGGATTTTGGCTTCGTACCATAAAAATTTCAGCTTCTGAAACTTTGTAGAAAAAAATTTATAGCGAAAATTCCACGATGACCTGTTTAGGAGACTGAAAAAAGACCTAACTTCCACAGATCATATCTCCACAAATATTGCGAACCAAGCTCTGAAATTTTTTGATGATTTTCTTCAGGACTTTGGCTTCACACCCTAAAAATTTTAGCTTCTGAAACTTCGAAGGAAAAAATTTATAGCGAAAATTCTACGATGACCTATTTGGAGCAGCGAAACCCTAGAATCCAAAGCTCTGATACCAAATGTTGTGTAACTAGCTTCAAAAATAGAAGAAAAGAGATATCAACGCCTTATAAATAAGCCACTTCGAGGGGGAAACCTCCAATACATTACATAAATGAACAATTCTTGGATGATACAATTTACAAAACCTCCTTTCTATATATAGGAGTCCATGTTGCCATAATGTAATCCTAGTGGGCCACAATGTAATCCTAGCCGACCTAACAATAATAATTTAAGGGCACAATAATAACAAAATGGGGGTTACAAGGGTACAATAATAAAAATAAGGGGTTTACACTAACAACAATAAGGGATTATACTAGTGATATAGGGACCTAACAAAGAGGCCATTAGACAGTAGGCAGTTGCCACCATGTATCTCCCACTTCTTTGTGATGTGAACCATTTGGTTTTATCACCAAAGGCTAACTTGGACACTTGGGAGGGGCAGCTAAGGGATAGGTTGATTGAAGGAAACCTGATTCAATGAAGGAATTTGTTGGATGAGGATGCCACAAGGGAAGGAGAGGAGGTTTTGTAGCATCCATCCTTGCAGTTTCTTGAGGACAAGCAACATTTTGGAGGGGAGGACTGAAATATTCCTAATTAGCTTTCAACTAGTTGGAATATTAATTTTTGATTTTGTCATTTAGGTAGATGAATAAGAGGGTAGGGAGACCCATAAATCTCTTTAGTAGGAATAAAACCACTTCTAATGTGAATGTGGATCATCTTACCAGTGGAATAAAGCACTCTTAGGTGTGAATAGAGGTTAAATCATGTGGATGGGATCAAGTTTGACCAAATCAACAATGTTGTTATGGAGGTAGTGGAGAGTTATTGGAGGATAGCGCAGTCTTAGTGGGAGGGATTATCCATGAGAGTAGCATCTTTAATGAGTGGGACCAAGGGTGAGGAGGCTAAAAAAGCATATAAGGAAGGGGATGACAGCCATAGAGGGCATTCTTATTATTTTTTATGTTTGGTATTTTATGAATTTATGCACGCTTCAGCTGTTTAGCGGAGTCCGTTGTGCTATTTATTACAAGGGTGTTTCAGGGCGGAAATACCACCCTCATCCTCAGGAGACTTCGAGTTCCCACTCAGGAGAGGTTTCTTTGAGCTTTATTCCACCATCTGGCATCAATCCAAGCTTCACCCTCCATCAGCAATGCAGTCTCCGTCAGGAATTTTTCTATTTTGCAGGGCAGTTGCAGTGGAGGTTCAAGTACCCAAGTTGTGAGATTGTTTTCCAGTGAGGGGAACAACCCTTCATCCGGAGGACCTATTAGGAGGTTCCTTGAGCTTCATTTCCAGCATCCGGCATCAAGCCTAGCTTCATCCATCTTCAATAGCATATTCTCCTTCAAAAACCATGTTATTTTGCAGGGAAATTGCACTGGAGGGCTTAGTGCCCAAGTTTGTGAGTTTGTTTTCCAGTGAGGGGAGCAACCCTTCATCCGGAGGATCTATTAGGAGGATTTTTAACCAATTTTATATCATATCATCCACCTCCTATCAGTTACCCGGTTGCAATGCGTTATTCATCCCTAGGGCTGCAACTTTCATATGGTGTATTTCTGGAAACCCCTTGTGGGGTGTCTTGGATTGGCGCTAGAGAACCTAGATATTTGATCCCAACATTTTCTAAGCTCTAGATCAACATTTATATGTATTTTCATTTTTATCCTACATTTATTATCCATAGTACTGTGCAGTCATATGTCCTCTAGAATTTTATATAGCAGCAACATCTCATATTTCATGTATTGGGTCATTTGAGGCTTGTTTTTCCTAGCTTGAGTGCCTTTTTCCTCAACATCTCATATTCATTTTTCTGTTATAATGTGTAATAAAATGGCTCTATGATCTTCTCCCATTGATGTATTGATATTTTACTGCATTTTCCAGTTTTATGATCTATATTCCTGTTTTTCCTAATTTGGAATATTACATACTAGTTTAAGTGATCCAGGATCAAGAGTATAGTTGGATCTCTTATAGTTTAACTAAAACCTCTCTTCATCGTCTTCTAGGGATTCATCAGGCCCTAGATTCATCCTGAATATCTCATCCTTAGTTTCCTTGCACCTGCACTAGTCCTTGTACTTGTTGTTGAAGGCCTCTTGCATCAATGCCCAGGTAGTGATGTTGTTCCTAGGTAGACCCATGAACCAGTGCAAGGCTGCATCCTTAAGGGTATATGGGAATAGATTTGGCTTTTGATCATCTGAGGCATAATTATAGGTCCTACAGAAAGTATAAAATTCAAACATGAATGTGGGGGTTTTAGGTAAAAATTTTCCTTGAGTATCCCTACTCCTATGAGGCATGAAAATCATATTTTTTGTATTTATTCAATATTTTTGAAACAACATGTAAAAAGGAAAGAATAAAATAATGCTAAAAAAAAATCAAAGCATCTACTAGACATCTCTCTGGCAACAACGCCAAAAAGTGGTGAGCCCTGGTATTGCACCAAGTGTTATGAAACCAGTTCCAAAAATAGAAGAAAAGAGAGATCAACACCTTAGAAATAAGCCACTTAGAGGGGGAAACCTCCTTTTCAGTACATAAATTAAAAATTCTTGGATGATACAAATGACAAAACCTCATTTTTATATATAGGAGTCCATGGGGTCACAATATAATCCTAGCCGACCTAACAATAATAATGTAAGGCCACACCAATAACAATAGTGGCTTTTATGGGGAACAATAATAACAATATGGGGGATAAAAGGGTACAAAAATAACAATAGGGGGGATACACTTGCAACAATAAGGGGATGCACTAGTATTATAGGGACCTAACATGCCCCTCTCCTTCAAACAAGTGTTTCCATCAACACTTGATTATTTCTAGATGCTTCTGTATGAAATTCTCATCCTCTCATGTGGAATATTCAACGGGTAAGTTATTCCAATTGTTGAGATACTCTAAAATTGATTTATTTGGTAATTGTCGAGTTCTTGTTTCTGTGACTACTTCAGAACTTCTTTCGCTGTGATGTTGATCTTCTTGTTGTTTTATTCGATTCTACACCAAATTTAGGTTGTCCTTTGAGAGCAGGAGAAATTTTTGTTGATACTCGATCATTTTACACTACTTTATCATCCATATTAACTTTCATTTGATCCTTCAAAACCTCCATTTCATTTTTTGTTGCTCTTTGCAAGAGATAAATTTGGTGCACTTTCTCTTGTAATATTTTTGATATATCATGTTGCACTTCTTCATATTCATGAGTCATAGTAGAGTATTTTTAGGGTGTAATGAGTGTTGAATTATTTTTAGGGGGAATTTTAGAACCGAATACTGATATTTATGCTTCAATATGCCCTTAGAATCACTTCAAACTGATTTTTCAAACAATACTTATGCAATTTGAAAAACAAAATACACAATTTTTTCTTCCTTTTGAGGATCTTGATATTGAAATTGAATTATCTCTCTGATTTCGAATCTTCAATATCTGAAATTCAGTCTTGTTGTAGCCCTCTGAATCTTCTTTCTAATGCCACTAGTCTGACCTGATTTGGATGCTTCAAGAAAAAATTATGCCCAATTTCCCACAATGACCTAATTATGGAATTGTTCAGTAGAGCGAACTTGTACGACGTGCCACGTGTCACTATTTTTTCCTTCAACTATGAAATTGATACACGAGAGCCTACCATTCATGTGATTTCGGCCACTTTTTACGGAATTCCAATTAGATGCTCAGAAAGAGAGTTATGACGATTTTACCAAGGTCGCCTCTTTTAGATGAAATTCGGAAGCCTACAAAAACCCTAAATTCCAAAGATCATATCTCCGAAAATATTAAGAAACAAGATCTGAAATTTTTACACAAAGTTCCTCAGTATTTCAAATTCTCATGGTAAAAATTTCAGCTTCTGAACCTTCGTATAAAACAAGTTCCACGATGACTTTTTTGGAGCAGCAAAATTGTAGAATCCAAAGCTCTGATACCAAATGTTATGAAACCAGCTCCAAAAATAGAAGAAAAGAGAGATCAACGCCTTAGAAATAATTCACTTTGAGGGGGAAACCTCCTTTGCATTACATAAATCAAAAATTCTTGGATGATACAAATGACAAAACCTCCTTTCTATATATAGGAGTCTGTGGGGTCACAATATAATCCTAGCCGACCTAAGAATAATAATGTAAAGGCGCAACAATAATAATAGTGGCTTTTATGGGGCACAATAATAAAAATATGGGGTTTGCAGGGGTACAACAATAACAATAAGGGGGATACACTAACAACAATAAGGGGATACACTAATATTATAGGGACCTAACACCAAGAATGTTGCAACTCCCAGAGGCTGCCCTACATTACTTTATCAACCTGGGGTTTGTAAAAACTTGGAGGTGATAGTGCTATATACACATCAGATGCATTATACTCATGTCATCCTCTTCTAAGCTTTATGAAAGCGTGCTACTTCTAAGGTTTTTGGATGAAGTCTGTCACACTTCTAAATTTAGGCCTAGGGCTACAATGATTCAAAGCCATGGTATTATCATCAAGTATATAACTACACTACAGAAAGCAAGTACATCTAACTACTCTACAATGAAAGAGATCTACACATTAAGCTATGATAAGAAATGAAAGCAATCTAGGCATCTTGCATGAAGTAAATTTCTGAATTGAAATTGCATAAAGGAAACTAACCTAATCATACTTTGCTGGGTCAAATGGCTAAACACACTCTACTCACTCTATGCTCTATCTATCATGCTTTTAATCATGCAACTAATCATGACCTAACTATGCTTGTAAATGTGTAGTTTTGCAATTAGGTGAAGAAAGCACTGAGGTGGCTTATGGAAGGCTTGAACATATGGGTGCAAGTCTAAAGGTGTATGGGTGGTCTTGGCAGCTCTAGAGGATGTGGATGGTGGTTTATGGGCTTAATTAGGGGCCCACCATTGTTGATTCAAGTGCTTCTACGGGTTTCCTGTAGTGCTACAGGAAAGTCTTGAATTGCTATAGGAAACATTATGAGGGAAATCTGAGGCCAAAAATGGGTATGAAAAGGGTAGGGAAGGAGGATTGAAGGTGGTTTTGGATGAGTGGAAGGTAGCCCACCCCTTGGCCAAGCTCAAAACCTCTTGGGAGTCTTTTATTACACCCCTAGGGTTTTCTCACAGCGTAGGGATGAAAAATCTAAAAACAGGGCTGATGGTGATTTTGATGAGAAGAGGGTTGATGAAGGGTGAAAGATGAAGTTGAAGTTGTTAGTGAAGTTATCCTTGGTTGTGCTACCCAAACCTATAAGAAAACTACTTGTTCATGCAATAAAGATGGACAAATTCATGTTAAAGACAATGGAAAAGATTAATTGAATTTGGAAAGAAAATCTAATTTAACCTACAAATAGAGACCTAACACAATATTCTTAGCATATCCATGGAACTACAACAACCTAACTTATACATTCCAAGAAATCATAAACTAAAAAGAAATTTTGGCCTATGGGGAAGGTCTACCCTCCTCAAGATCCAATGAACAAGATGAGAGGGGGAGGCTTGACTCACAACTTTATGAATTTATAACCTATTCTACCAACATGTAAGCAAGTTAAATATATAGCAAAAGACAAATGGAAGCAAGCTAAAAATAGTGAATGAAAATGCAAGCAAACTAGCTAAATACTCATAACCAAAACCAGCTAAAATGACATGAAAGTAAAGAATGATTACACAAGAGAGAATAAGGCACATGGATTGGGCCCTAACCCACAAGCCCAGCCCTCTAAAAATATATTAGTGAAGCACAATTTGAATACTCATTTTATTGCAAAATATAGTCTCATTACATCAACATGAAAGTCTCAAAAACTTGTACAAGAGCTAAGAGCCTAATGGATTTCTCCAAATTTCAAATCCTAATGAGCTCTTTCACAAACCTATTTAACCTAAAGGGTAGCTACCAATAGCTCCCTAAAAAGTAGGTGATGACTCCACTTGAGTGCAAGTGAAGTGTAGCTTTGGTGCACTTGATATTTAGTTTTCTTGGCTACCTTTGATTTCGAGTTGTTGGAGGGAATATCAAGGATCCCTTGGCTACCTTTGTGAGTTAAGGAGGGTGGAAAATCCCCCTAGAATCCCTCCTTATTGTCTACTACGAGTATTAATAGCAAAATAGTCACCAAAAATGTGATATCTTCATGATTTTCCTGCATTTAACACATGTTAGGTACTCGAAGTATGATAAGCCTCAAACACCATCTACACTAGCATCATAAGACCATAATATAATTAAAATGCAAGAAAAAAAGGCTTAATAAGGAAAAAAGGTGACCATTGACCACTCCAAATTTACCTGATGATGGATATCATCAGTATCTTCATCTAAAATGGGAAATCCAAAAGGTTATTGTTCTCCTCTGCCACCTATTAAACCTATTCCTCCACCTCCTCCTCTATTTATTCCTCTACCTCTTCCTCCTCTAATCCTATGTTCACCATTCACGTTATGTACCTCTCCTTCCCCTTCTCCTACCATTGTATATTCTTCAGAGCTTATGTAAGGTTCTATAATTGGTTTTTCTAGCTCCTCCTCTGGTTCTTCTATCAATGGAATGTTAAAATAAGTTTCTCCTTCTTCTTCACTAGGTACTTGTAGTTCTTTTCCTAGAACTTTCTCCCTATTTGAAGGTAGAAAGATTACTTCTTCTGTTGGGGATGTAGGTTCTTCTACTACAACTTTAGTGGAGGAATTTGGTGAATCCCTAGGTTGGATCTTAGATCTAAGTACCCTGGGAAGTCTATATCTACTTGTGAATGATTGAATACAAGTTTCGGTGGATGGTTTGGCACTACGTGATCTCGGTGGGGTGAGTGGTGATGTTGGAATTGAACTACTACCTCTATTGATAAATCCACCCCTAGAATCTCTTTCCCTGTGCATAAATGTATTTTTATCATTTTTTAATTAAAAATTATCCTAAATAATAAATTCTATATACATGTCTCAGGAAACGGTGCCAAAATGTTTGGTAATTTAATTGATGTTAAATTACTTCATGAATTATCGCCCAAGACTTGTAAATTAATGAAGTTTAAATGCATTGTTTGTGGTAGGACTTATTATTAGGTGAATAATTTTCATATTATAATAGTATGTTTCATGCACAGGTTTTTATCTAAAATTTATTCAAAGCAAAAAGACTAACACTCTTGCAAAAATAAATCACAGTTACATAAATTAAATCTTCACACAAACTTCAATTAAATATAAATCTACTTCACACTATGACAGGAAAGGAAACTAATTTTAACAATCAAACAAAAATATTCTCCACACCAAAAAATTAAAATTAAATCCTTACTAATAGAACTAGAATTAAATTTTTTAATTTTGAACTCAAAATGTCACACTTGTAAAAACCAAATCTCACACTATCACACCGTCATACTGATAAAGTCTTAAAAACATTCTATCTCTTATTGAAATTTGAAATAAAATTAATTCTACTCTAACATCCTCATGTGCACAAGAATCCTTTTATTCATTCACACAAAAAATCGATCAAGTCTACAAAAGAAACTTCAAATAAAATTAACAACAAACTCTATCTATGTTCAATCTACTCCAAATCGAATCTGAACTGAGAGGTTGATTCTAACGCTTTAGAACTGAAACAAGAAAAATGAGTTATTAGTTAAAAATAAAAACCTTACAACCCTCAAGATCCCTCTTGTGAATTGTAAGCAAGTAGCAATCACAGATTGTACACACGCATTTGAACACAACGCATAGGGAAAATAAAAAGTTTGAATTAATAGTGATCAAGAGTGTTTTAAAACAATAATCAAGTTTGTCTTTATCGTGCTGAGAGGTAGATTTATAACCTATTTCAAATAATTGTTTATAGAATTACAATCCTATCCTACTCGATAGAGACTAAAAATAACATAATATGATATGATATCATGATTTCCACATTATTTTCTATCAGAGAAACAAATTATGAGGAAAAGTATCTGCTCCATTAATTTCCTCGCTCACCTGGTTCACCTTCGGATCCTTCTTCGTTTATTGACTTCCACGTTGTCTTGGCTTGTATGGAATCCTTATCATCTATATGGATCATGGAGATAGGAAAACATCGTTATGATAGTTTTTATCCACCTTTCCATACATTTCTTTCCTCAACCGGAGTTTCGGAACCCATAGAACCTTCGATTAAGCTGGAGAATCAGTCATTAGTTGTAGAATTGCTGCAATATAGTAGCTTATGAAAATATTAAGTTAAATAATAAAGAACAATGAAACTATGAAATAAAATATTATTAATTAATTTCTATTTCAAATAACCTTGTAAACTGATGCTCAATTAGAATTATTAAGGTCAAAAAGAAGGATAATGGAGTGCAAGAAGGTTGTAAAAAGGAAAAATTTTTGTCTTCAACATCCAGTGAAGAGCAGTGCCCTACAGAGGAGCATGGAGATGCATGGTTGTTTTTTGTATCATGTTGATTTAAATTTTGGAGTAGTAGGAGCAACTCACATCACATTGAGTACACGCAGGGAGTGCCAGGTATAGTGACATAGGAATGATATGTGATAGTACAGGATCGTACAATAGTAGCACGGGGTATCCATTGTGTACAAGGATAGGCCTCAAGTTACAATGGAATGTCGAGGAGTAAATGGATACTTGGTGGTATGTAGGGGCATATGGTGATGCACAACAGGTTCTTGGATTATTGCCTCCAAAGATACTTATGGATGGGGACACTAGGAACACCTTTGGGTGTATTTCACCTAGGATCGATGAGGACGTAGAAGAGCGTCATTTAATGGTATCCATGGGGAATCACATGTTTATCCCTCCTCTACATAGCTTGCAGCCACAATTGATTTGGTCATTTTCATTTGACACTATGGGCATGAGCAAACAAGGATATCAACTGAGATATTTGGATGTAACTCGATGCACCAGGGGAGATTTTTCTCAGTGATGGCATTAAGTCAGGTCACAAGCTTAGGGGTGCAATTTTGGGGATCGCATGGTTTGTTGCAGAGGTAGTGTACGTTCCACTCTTGAGTTCACACTTAGGGAATGCATGACACATTTTGGGTGAGGCACTATAAGGTGTCACAAGATCATATACATTAGTAGTTGACCTTTCTTATGAGTGAATTTTTAGTCTCTGGGCAGTATCAGGGTGCGCTTCAAAGAGACAATATAAAAAATCCCACGGTGAGTTATGGCAGGCACAGGGAATATTTATATGCACTAGATTGATTCATGACGTATGGAGTCTATATATCGATATGTGGGGCAGATGGATTCTAGTATTCATCAGGATTACACATCAGCATATCAGGGATTTTGTTGGCTAACAAGACACTCAATTTCGTGAGTTGTAGGACCATAACAGAGGGTGATCAATCCCACCTTGGATTTGACAGATGGGGGATCGTTGAGGCCTCCATTTCATGGTGAGGAAGGCTTTTCTAGTTGTAGCTCAGGATCGGTATTAGCCATGTATGGGTATATATTGACACCATAGAGATACCTGGGCAGGATGAGCTTGGCCTTCATCGATATTTCACCATCAAGTTTCAATGGAAAAAGATACAATTTGTGCATAATGGGAGGTCTATTAGAGTAAAAGTGGTGCAATGACGGCATGGTGGCACCCCTATGTGACTATCATGGGACCCAAACATCACAACACTTGACATCTCATCGACCTTTAGGGATGAGATGGTTTCTATAGGGGGAGATCACCCAGATATTCCATTAGGATGGCATGGGGGAATTAATCAGCATGGAAGGTTTTTCAGCAGGAGGATATTAGGAGGAGCTCATGTGGGAGAGACTTTTTCCCCATAGGGATTGGGTTGTATCTTTAGGAGTTTAGTCTTGGTGCGCATGAGGTGGGCTACCTGGTAGGGCAGCTTCATGGATATTTGGGAAGAGTCTTACATTATCATGGTGCTCTACGTATTGATAGTATGTGGAGGGATTCTAAAGCTTATACCTGGTTGGACAGTGAGTGGAGAAATGGGTGCTTCACATTGATTAGGATGGCTTGGGATCCTAGTATTGAGATATTCCTTATCACAGGATAGTGTAGAGATCAGGAATGACTCAGTGGCACATTTGGGACACTGGTGTTATTGGCGGTGATAGTGGTGATCGACAGTCAGAGAGGGTGCTTGTTCAATAATTGCTTGAGGACAAGAAATTTTTGGCAGGGAGGACTGTCATGTCCCCAATTTTTATTTTCCACATTAGAGGAAATTTTGGAAAGAGGGGAAATTTCTAGTTTTTGGACTTAAGAGAAAAAGGGAAAATTGTAGCTCTAGTAGAATGTGGGGCCCATGAGAAAGAGAAATCTGACCCAAAGAGCGAACTCACACTCTTAGAGGAGAGAGAAATGAAAAGGAAGTGTGAATTAGGAGAGAGAGAGATTGTGGGGCCCACAAGGGGAGAAGATTCCAACAAACTCTAAATATAGCTTGAGGGCCTTACTTTTGGCATCTTTTATCATTTGAAAATTTAACATTAGTTCTCTTAAGTTACTTAGAAAATACAACTGTGTTGTTCAGCACAAGGAATTTCTAAGCAGGAATTCGACCCTCATTTCAGAGAACTTAAAATGTATCCCTATTGAGGAAATTTGGGGAACTTAATTCATAGCTTCCATTGGGATTATTTGTAGGCAGTTGGTATTTTTTCTTCTAGGGTGAAAAAGTGGTTCGAATTTCTTACGGGGAGATCAATTACAAAGGAGTAGAACACCAGAGGATTTTCCAGGGTTTTCCCCTAATTTAGTGATATATTTTTTTATGATTATCGGGGCTAAGTTTGAGAGAATTATTGGGGCTGAAATTATACATTTCTTGAAGTGCATGGGGGTCTCTAAGAAGAATTTCCCAAGGGCTGGAAAAATAGAGGTTGAGGAGAGATAAGGGTCAGAGATCGGAGGTATTCCTTAGGGTATAATTTAGTCGGAGTTGGGAGAGATTTCCAGTGGTGGATTTGGTCTTAATTCATCAATATTTGTTATGTGGGGTGTTTTCTGGACAAATTGGGAACTTTTCACTTATCGGGGGTCATCGGGGGTCGGTGGATTCAAACCAAACCCTTTTTGGGTTTTTGCGGGTTTGGTGAGAGGAGGCTAGGATTAATTTTACATAATGTTCTAAGCACTTCTAAGGGCATAATTCCTAGTTCCTTTCAACATTCAGTAGCAGATATTGTTGGAGGGTGAAATTTACCCCGAGACCATTTCCACCACTTGGTTCTATGAGATATTTATAGGTTTTTTTGGAGCTAGTGTGGATAGACTACATTTAATTTTGCAGAATTTTTCGAGTAGATTTGAGGGCTGAAATCTCAGTTCACCTACAACAACAATGGCAGTGATTTTCTTGGTTAGCACATAGGTTTTTGGTGGATTCATTTGAGCACTTGGGCATCACAATTCCAACCTAGATTTTTCCTAGATTTTTATAGAAGGCCCAGGTTCCTCTGATCCAATTTATTGTACTCATATTTATCATAATTAATACAATGACTCAGATTTTTTTCCCATATTTTCGTGTTCAAATGTGTATGGTTGTGCATATATGAATTTAGTATTTGTACCTAGCTTATTGCTTCTATTATCTACGGTATTTTTCCATTTAGAATATTACATATTCTCAACTATAGAACAAAATACAATAATATATAATAGAACCCCTACTCCTCCTAGTGGCACAATATTTAATATAGGTCGATAATCAACGAGGGGTAATATTTGGCTCCCTCAATGCTTAACTAGACATTAGATAACTTTTAAGGTCTAAAATGGGCCTCCTAAGAAAAATGTACAACCAAAATAAACTTTATAAGAACCAATTGGATTCAAGATGATGATGTCAACCATGGGGGATGATTCACCATTTTTGGTGTAAAAATGTAAAATATTTAAAAATAATAAAATAATAAAACTATTTTTCAACTTACCTCTCTAAGATTTTACTGAAATTTCGATTGGGAGTGCTTTTTGGATGCAAAATTTAATTCATCATCCAAGGAGTACCCATGTTACATACTTTCGATGGACCCTGTTACACGAAAAATGAGAAATACATGAAAAAATGTTACTGCAATCAAGTTTTTCATGTATTTCTCATTTTCGTGTAGCAAGGTCCATCAAAAGTATGCAACATGGGTACTATTTGGATGAAGAATCAAATTCTGCATCCTATGAATCTTCCTGGTCGAAATTTGAGTAAACCCATAGGGAGATAAGTTGAAAATACGAGTTGAAAAAGTAGTTTTTTTATTTTTTCCCGGTAAAATTTGATGATGTAATCTAATATTATTTTATTATTTCCATTATTATTTTATATTTTCCTTAGGATGGCCATTTTAGACCTCAAAATTCCCCTAATGGTTACAATTTTGGAACTTCTGGATTCTTCTTCAAAGTCTACAAATGGATAGCCCCTTATGCATGAGTAATAGGAGTTGATGTGCCATCCTCTCATACCCTGGTGGTCAACGTCGTAGGTCAACTTGCAGGATGCAAAACGTTTTCATACAAAATATGTTTTACATGATTCTTGCACCATTGGAAAGGTCTCTCTGTGTAGAATAATTTCATAGGGTCTTGCAGAAGTGAGAGTTTTTTTAACCCAAAAAAATCATTTAATTTCTAAAAATGGATCTAAAAGTTTTTAGATCCCAATTCTCCACACTAAGACCTACCATCAACATGACCTTATAAATTGATTCCTCCAATTTATTCCACTCTAAAAGCATTGAGATAGATGAAAAATAATATAATGATTTAATCAATATCATACCTCCTCATTTAGGAAGGATTTTGGTCTAAAATAAAATTACTGGATGAGGTGATGAAAATTTTCCTCTAACTTATCAGTAGAGTACCATTTTTCTTTGCTTGGAAGTTGTCCTTTCAAACTAGTTTTCCAAAGGAAATATTGCACCTGTCTTGTAGTCTTGATCCTCTTTTGTAAAATTGTGTCCTCTGTCAACTTTATTTGAACATCCAGTGCTATGTTCTCTATGGAAGATAGGACTTATCCATCCTCCTTAATCATCATGTAAGGGTCATAAGGTTGATATTATCCACATTAACTACTAAGTAAATGTGCATGTATGGTGGTATAGTGACTTTGTAGGCATTATCTCCCACCTTTTTCAATGTCTAAAAAGGACCACACTACAGATCCTTAACCTTATTATCAAGACCTTGTATTCTTTCCTTTCTCAACTATAACCATACTCTATCTCCCACTCTCAATGACTTCTCTCCTCCATCTTGATCATTATTTTCCTTATATTTTTCATGTGACCTCTTCAATGTCTCCTACACTGCAAATGGAATTGCTTAATCTTCTCAATAGTTTTTGTTGGGAAAAATACTGAGAGGGGGGGTGAATCAGTATTTAGGGAAAACTAAAACTTTTTACTTTTTCATGCTCTAAAACCCATACGCTACTTTGATGAAGCCAACTAGCGTATACACGTGAATATACTTCATAAAACTCGCGTATACACAAAGATATAATTATGCCATTAATTCTTCACTTATATCATTCCATCATTCATTCATTAGATGTTCTATAAATAGTAAACATGTGCAGTAAGAACAGAATAAACCATCACACATAAGCATCACACATGAACACCAGGATTTTAGGTGGAAACCCAAGTCGGAGAAAACCACCGTATGGTGCTTTCCGAGTTTCAATATTTTATTATAGAAAAACATCTTACAACATATGTCTTGGCGCAGACTCCTACCCGGCATGCGAGGCACCCACACAACGCTTGTTTACTGACCTCTCTGGAAGGGGTAACCTGACTCGTTTACCGGCCTCTCCTGAAGGGGCTCCAACACGGCTCGTTTGACCTCTCTCACAGAAGGGGAGCTACGGCCCCCTGATCTCGTTTACCAGCCTCACCTGGAAGCGAGCTACGACCCCCTGATCTCGTTTACCAGCCTCACCTGGAAGGGAGCTACAACCCCCTGACTGAAGGCTACAACCCTCAGCACCTCTATGGACCACGTTTCATCAATTTTCACACTGGATCCAAAGCTTCCTTTAGAACACAACTTGCAGGCCACGTTTCATCATATTTTCAGACTGGACCCACTCCATACATTTAAGCACAGTCAAACATCAAACTGATTCATTGACAGACAGCAGTAAACCAACAGAACAGATTAGACATATCATACCATAAACTTCAGCAAACCCTAGTTTTGCATACGCACTTTCCTTTCACTTATACCGCGTATACACGCGCTTCCGTTCACATCAGCCAGCGTATACATCTGTTTATACTTCAGGACAGATACGCGCTTTCGCTTTACCAAACCCGCGTATATACGTGCTTCCACTGTTCAGAACTAGCGTATACATCTTCAGTCATTATGGAGCAGCATACTTCTTCAGATCAGATATTCAGTTCATATTTAACCCTTTTACTTCAGACAGATGTTTGCCTCATATCAGATCTAATAATTTCATAAACAGATCTAGCAGATATAAATACATTCCAGATCTAGATTCCCTTCTTCATCATTTCTTCATCGATGCATTATACATTCAGATATTTCATTCAACTGTAACCCTTTCCATTCAGATATATTTCAGAGAGAAGTATTCATTCAAGCTCAGATATCTTGCTCCCACACTCATGATTTGCACAATGAATTTCTTCTCTTTATATAGGTTTACCCTTTTTCAATACCATGAGCCAAAACCACATTACTTCCGATGGTATTCCTGGACAGGGTCATTTAGACGAATCATTACCCAATATAATGGGTCAATACCATGGTGGTTACCCCTGGTTTTGCACTTTATGAGCGCTTTTGCCCATACGCGACTTGGCACGTTATTTTCCGTGTGCATACGCGACTTCTCCTAGCCAGATCCGCGTATGCCTTGAGACATACTCTTTTCATCATAGATCTAGCACATACTGAATTCTTTTCTTCATTACCTTCTATACTCACTATAGATACATCAGATTTACATCATTTAACAAGTTCAACAAGACATATTTTATCAAGCACTACTTCATCAAATAGGTTGCCATCATCTTCGACAAGTGGGTTGCCATTCAAAGACAACACTCTATCAAGTGGGTTGTCATCAAGGACAACACTCAGCATCATATTGCCAAAAAACATCATATCACATCAAATTTACATCATTTACCAAGTCCATCAAGTCAAGAATAACTTCATCAGGTGGATTTCCATCAAGGACAACACATGCCAACAATCTCACGTCGTCATCTTCATTAAGTGGGTTGCCATCAAGGACAACACTCTGCATCATATTGCCAACAATCTCCCCCTTTGGACTTGATGGCAACCACGATGGTGTTTAATCACTACAACAAATAGATACACTAAAAAATACAATGACACCATGTCACTCTCCCCATTTTTGACACCATTATTTCTCTTCATTCAAACACCATGTCACTCTTCCCCTTTGACATCAAGGGCAAAGGGCGGATCAAAACCAACACACTCTCCCCCTTTTCTCCTCATGTAGAAGAAGCGTTCTGCAGATCTGATGTATACTGAAGTGACCAAGCTCCCCCTGAGTTCATGCTGAATCTTCAAACATATTTTTCAATGAAGTACATGACTCTATGAACTTCCTATCACAAAAGACTCATACCTACATCAAAGATCCAACCAAGTGGATTTACATATGAAACCCAAATACCCAACCAAGTGGGTTTACACATCTCAACTCAACTACCCAACCAAGTGGGTTTACAAATTTGACTCAGCTACCCAACCAAGTGGGTTTACAAATTTCGACAAGTCCTTACATGACTGAATATTACAATTTTACATCATGGGTCTCAACATGACCTTTTCATCAAACTACAAATATAACTTTACATGACCAATACCAGAAATACCTCAAGAAAGAGATCATTTTTCAGAATCAACATAATGCCAACAATGCATTATACTCAGCAAGGCCAATGCTCCCCCTGAATCTGTGCATCCAAGCATCCTTTCCATATGACTAAGGCTCCCCCTTAGTTTATGCATCCTGAACACTTTCAACCAATCATCAAGGCATCTTTATCACATCAGAGATTGAAGCAGTATTATAAGAACTGGAACACCACCAGAGATACCAGAGATACCAAGCAGCACTGCAGATATACTGAAGAGAGCTGACCCCAAACAGAAATTTGTCAGGAATCAGACAAACACGGTTTTATGTGCATGAACTCGCGTATATACGCGACTGTGTTTCAGAAAAACCGCGTATCCAATACCATCTTATATATTTTAACCAAATCTGATCCTCTGTGAGAGAAAGACAGTGTTCAGATTCTTTCTGAGATATTTGAATGCTTCCCTGGAATACAGATAGATAGAACGGTGTAGTTGTGTCTTCAAGCGTCATCCAATGGTTGTTGCATAAGCACATTAGTAACCAAGCCTTCAGATTCTTTGCAGCTTCAATACATTCTTTCTAAGAGAAATTATCATACCAGAACAACATCTTCAAATATGTGTCAAGCAATCATCCATGTGGTCCAATATCATCAAGATCTTCAAGATTTAACATGATGTAACATATGTAGGAAAAAGGTGTCAACCATAGTAACAATCTCTGCATGAACTATCCTTATCTCCGAATTATAAGACTTTCATCTCAACAACGAATACTCTTCATCAAAAAGCAAACAGGACTCATCCATAATCTTCAACATAAGAAACCAAGTATCATATCATCATTATTTAGAACTGAGAAACTAAGCTGATACTGAGTCAATAATACAGTTATTAATAGTCAGACTGATGCTCTCCCTGAACCTCTGCTCCTGATCTTCAACTGTCATCCCAATTCTTTTATCATAAATGCATACGTGACTGTGTCTGCTGGAACTCACGTGTATACGCGACTTTTGTTCATCGAACCCGCGTATGGAAAGTGAAGCATATAAATTTTTCACATTCCTTCATCTCCCCATGAACTTGTACCTCATGTACCTGTCTTTTCCACATCAGATGCGATGTCAGAAATAAACATAACCAGAGTAATCAAATCAACCATGAGAGTCATCATACATTGCTCCTCCTATGACGATACATCCCCATAATGTATCTCACATTACTTCTGTAGTCATTCAGAGAAGTAAGCTTTAGAAGCGGATGACTGCAGTAGAGTCAAAATTCCCTACGTTTCTGATCGGTCCTCCATATTTTTCCAGATTTGTTTGAACTTTCTATTTGTGTGCTGGAAGTTATCCAAATTCTCATATCTGTTCATTCTGCATTCCTTTTCCACATGACCATACTTATTACAACCATAACACCTCATGTGACCAGAGAAGTAAGCATAAGGATCATCGTGTGTTTCTCTGTTCCTCCTCCTATTGCAATTAGCTGCTTTGTGACCATACTTGTCTCATGAAAAACAATATCCCTTGAAGCTACCAGAGTACCTTTCTGAATAGAATCTGTTTGATGATCTACTTCTGCAATTTGCTGCAACATGCCCATAATTATGACATTTAAAGCATTCCACATTATTGACGCTTCTATAGTTAGGAGGGAAAGATTTCTTTTGAGAGTTCATGATTGTCGGTTGATCTTTTGCTTCTTTCAACACTTCAGATTTTGTATTGACATCCTTTGACTCTTTAGCACTTCCTTGTGAACTAGATTCTCCTTTGAAAATTTCATGAAAACCAAGACCAAGTTTAATAGAGGGAGACCTTTGATTACTCAGAATGTTGTCCAAAATCTTAGTACTATCTTGAAACCTCAATATTTTAACCTTTTCTTCTAATTTACCTTTGAGAATTTTTACATCAACCTCCAAGCCTTGGCATTGCTTCTTCATGCTTTCTTCTTTCCTTCTTCCGTCTTCTACTTGGTTATTCAGATTTAGAATCTCTTCTTTCAACCCATTTTCTTTCTCTTCAAAAGTTTGTAAGAGTTCTTCATTCTTCTTCTTCGATGCTTCGAGATTTACTTTCAGAGATATATTTTCTGCTTCAAGTCCTGCATTCTTCTTATTTGATTTATCCAGATCTTCTTTGAGAGAGATGATTTCAGCTTCTAGGCTTTCACTTCGATTGGTAACTTCATCCTGCAGTCTTTGATGTATTTCTATCTGTCCCTTCATTGTTTCTATATGTCCATTTATTTTAGAGATCATCTCATTGTAGGCAAATTCCTTCTCATTAAATAATCTTTGTTGATCTTTGATAACTTCTTCTAAGTCCACAGCATTACTTTCACTATCTTCACCATTGCTTGCACAAAGAAGGTTACAAGGACCCCAATCACTACCTGATTCATCTTCTTCAATTTCTTCTATACATGTTTTCTGAGATATCTCCTTGCTTCGAGTAGCCTTCTTCTTTTGCTTCTTTGCCATGAGCACTTTTAGATCATGGTTAGAATATTCTTCATCTTCACTGGACACTTCATCATCATCTTCATTTGCATAATAACTCTTCCTCTTTTCAAATTGTTTCCCTTTACCATAGTTTTCTTTATAAGGACATTTAGCAGCATAGTGACCAACTTTTCCACACTGAAAACATTTGAAGGGAAGCTTACCTTTGAATATTCCCGTACCTAGTTGGAGTTTTCTCACGAAATTCGCTTCTTCTTCTTCAGATATATAGCTGGATTCTTTGACAACTTCCTTTTCTTTTCCTTTTGCAGATACCTTAAAATCAGCTTCTCTGATTTGAGAAGGACGTCCTTGTCTCATTTCAAAAGCAGTCAGAATACCATGTAATTGAACAACAGTAAGAGTTTGCAGATCTTGCCTTTCTTCAATAGCTGAAACTTTAGAGTCAAATTTCGAAGTCAAAGATCTTAAGACTTTTTCCACCAGAGTAGTATCGGTTATGGTTTCACCCAAATTTCTCATTCGATTTACAATATCGTCCAGACGTAAGAAGAAATGGGCAATACTCTCATCACTATGCATCTTCAAATTTTCATATTCAATTCTAAGAGTTTGGAGTTTTGCACTTTTTACCTTTGTATCTCCTTCATAACTCAGAATGATTTTGTCCCATATTTCTTTTGCTGAATTTAGCTACATCACTTTAGCAAATTCTGGTTCAGACATGCTTCCTAATAAGACATTTACTGCTTTGGCATTGATTTCATACTTCTTCCTTTCCGCTGCATCAGTAGGAATACTTGCCGGATACTGATAACATTCTTCCACGATTGCCCATACATCTGCACCAAGACTTTGCAGATATGCTTTTGTTCATACCTTCCAGAATATCAGATTGCTTCCATTGAATAGAGGTGGCTTTATAGACATTACTCCTTCAAGACTTCCCATTGCGATGGATCTCCTTCAAGTGATCAAGCTTCTGCAGAAGGACCTGCTCCGATACCAATTGTTGGGAAAAATACTGAGAGGGGGGGTGAATCAGTATTTAGGGCAAACTAAAACTTTTTACTTTTTCATGCTCTAAAACCCATACGCTACTTTGATGAAGCCAACTAGCGTATACACGCGGATATACTTCATAAAACTCGCGTATACACATAGATCTAATTATGCCATTAATTCTTCACTTATATCATTCCATCATTCATTCATTAGATGTTCTATAAACAGTAAACATGTGCAGTAAGAACAGAATAAACCATCACACATAAGAATCACACATGAACACCAAGATTTTAGGTGGAAACCCAAGTCGGGAGAAAACCACCGCTGCAGTTGCTCAGCCTTCAATATTTTATTATAGAGAAAACATCCTACAACATATGTCTTGTATGGGGCACCCTACCGGCCGTGACACCCTGGCAGCTGCGTTTACCGGCCCCTCTCCTGGAAGGGAAGCTCCAACCCCGGCGTTTACCGGCCTCTCCTGGAAGGGAGCTCCAACCCCCTGACTTGTTTACCAGCCTCTCCTGGAAGGGAGCTACGACCCCCTGATCTCGTTTACCAGCCTTACCTGGAAGGGAGCTACGACCCCCTGCTCTCATTTACCAGCCTCACCTGGAAGGGAGCTACAACCCCCTGACTGAAGGCTACAACCCTCAGCACCTCTATGGACCACGTAACATCAATTTTCACACTAGATCCAAAGCTTCCTTTAGAACACAACTTGCAGGCCAAGTTTCATCATATTTTCAGACTGGACCCACTCCATACATTTAATCACAGTCAAACATCAAACTGATTCATTGACAGACAGCAGTAAACCAACAGAACAGATCAGACATCTCATACCACAAACTTCAGCAAACCCTAATTTTGCATACGCACTTTCCTTTCACTTATACCGCGTATACACGCGCTTTCGTTCACATCAACCAACGTATACATCTGTTTATACTTCAGGACAGATACGCGCTTTCGCTTTACCAAACCCGCGTATATACGCGCTTCCACTGTTCAGAACTAGCGTATACATCTTCAGTCATTATGGAGCAGCATACTTCTTCAGATCAGATATTCAGTTCATATTTAACCCTTTTACTTCAGACAGATGTTCGCCTCATATCAGATCTAATCATTTCATAAACAGATCTAGCAGATACAAATACATTCCAGATCTAGATTCCCTTCTTCATCATTTCTTCATCGATGCATTATACATTCAGATCTTTCATTCAACTGTAACCCTTTCCATTCAGATATATTTCAGAGAGAAGTATTCATTCAAGCTCAGATATCTTGCTCCCACACTCATGATTTGCACAATGAATTTCTTCTCTTTATATAGGTTTACCCTTTTTTAATACCATGAGCCAAAACCACATTACTTCCGATGGTATTCCTGGACGAGGTCATTTAGACGAATCATTACCCAATACAATGGATCAATACCATGGTGGTTACCCCTGGTTTTGCACTTTATGAGCGCTTTTGCCCATACGCGACTTGGCACGTTATTTTCCGCGTGCATACGCGACTTCTCCTAGCCAGATCTGCGTATGCCTTGAGACATACTCTTTTCATCATAGATCTAGCACATACTGAATTCTTTTCTTCATTACCTTTTGTACTCACTGTAGATACATCAGATTTACATCATTTAACAAGTTCATCAAGACATATTTTATCAAGCACTACTTCATCAAATAGGTTGCCATCATCTTCGACAAGTGGGTTGCCATTCAAAGACAACACTCTATCAAGTGGGTTGTCATCAAGGACAACACTCAGCATCATATTGCCAACAAACATCATATCACATCAGATTTACATCATTTACCAAGTCCATCAAGTCAAGAATAACTTCATCAGGTGGATTGCCATCAATGACAACACATGCCAACAATCTCACGTCGTCATCTTCATTAAGTGGGTTGCCATCAAGGACAACACTCTGCATCATATTGCCAACAATTTTTTCTACTCATAATCCATCTCCTATGAGATCCTCCCCTCCCTCATTCATCCCCTTTGTCCATATACAACATATAATGGTGAAGGTGGAAAATATCTAAACCAAGTTTCAAAAAAGGGTACATACCAATAGAAGTTTGGATTACTTTGTTATAAAAGTGTTTTACATAGATTAGGTTTTCATCCTAGGTCTTCAAATGCTTCTAATTATAACCCCTCATAAGTTGCACCACATCCATTTTGACTACTTTTGTATTCCCATAAATATGTGAATAGAATAATGTTGACCTCTTCAACTTCTTATCCATCTTCTCCCACAACATTTTCCAAAATGCACTAAGAAATTTAGTCCCCATCTAAAATGATGCTCCTTAGTATCCCAAAGTGCAACGAGAACTCTTGAAAGAACAATTTTTTTGTTTCTTTTCCTTTGATGATCATTTTATAGGGCATGAAAATCTACATATTGTTGAACCTATCAACTACCACCAACAAGTAGCCATGTCTCTTTCTTTTCATTAGTAAACCTCCCACAAAATCCATGGAAGTTATTTTCCTCCAAGGATGAATGGGTATGGGTAAGGGATGTTATAGACCTTGGTTCTTGTTATCGGGCTTGTTGGTATAATTAAGTATACATCCTCTAATATACCATGCTAAATCTTCTTACATTCTAAGCCAATATAGGTACCCAGCTGGAAATTATCTTCCTTTTTAGTGTCTTAATGTTTAGTAATAAAAAATACTCATTTCAGGTTTACTTAGTAGTGGTCCTAGGTCAAAGTTTCATGTTTTCAAGTCAATTTTCAAATAATATTTTGTTCACTAAATATGTCCAGGTCTGAAATGCTACTCGCTTCACTCCATTCATGGTCATCATTATTTTTAGAGGTCATGTAATCCATTATCATCTAGGGTCTTAGATCATTCACCACACCTTCATCTAGGTCAGAGTCTAGGTCTCTTTGGTTTCGCCACCATAAACTCAAATTATGTCATGAAAGAAGGTGAACAAAATGTCATTTTTACCAGACAAGTCATTTACATAGGGAGTTAGAAAAGATAGGAAAATAAGTAAAGGAACTTTTTCTTTCATCAAAAGCAGCATGTTACATGATCAAGTTTTCAAAAAAGCATTTTTTTTCTCAAAGTTTGTATGATTTCACTAGAAGCTAAAAAAAAACATTTTGCAATGTTATAAAAGAAAAAAGAGGCTCCTTCAACTCATTTCATCCTTTGATGTTCGATAGAGTTCCTCTCTTCTCACCATCATACTCCACAGCTGCCAAGGGTTGAAGACAAACAAGAAAATTTGTACCAAAACTGCTCCTACTACGCTTTTAGAGGTGTTGCGCTATGCTTCTGAGGTGTTGCGCTACGTTTCTGGCACGTGCTATGATTTTGATTTTTGAGATCAAAATCAGTCATCTAGGGTTCAAAAAAACTACTCAAAGGTTCATACACCTCCAAACTAGTAATTGGACACTCTCCATACCTCTCTCAATTCAATTCATCAGCAAAATGAGTGGATTTCTTCCTTATGTATTCTCCACTGTGTTTTTTGTATTTTCCATCTTTGGCTTGTTTCAGCTGATAAAACCCTAATCTAGCCATCTACAACCTTCATAAATCCTCCATATACCCTATCCTAATACTCTTTATCACTCACAACCCTCTTGTCATCATTCTCATCAAAACCCTAATTTTCACTACATTTTTGCAGGAAAACTAGGAAATCCCTATGTTTTGACATTTTGGGCACCTTCCTCATGCCCATTTCTAGAAATTTCACTTGCAGTTTAAATCCAACTCATTACGATACCTCCTCAATTTTTTAGGTGTTTTTCCCTAGCTACCTTCCACCCCATTTCTTCCCCTAAAACCACCCTACCATTATCCCCTATTTTCCTAAATCTCCATCTTCCCTACCCACTACATCTAGCTAAGGTTTTATCTTGATTGAAAAACACCATGGAGGGCGAAAATAAAATTCATAAGGGAGGCCACCATTCTAGGTTTGAGCCTTCTAGCTTGCAATAAATCAATGCTTCCCCTTTTGCCAAGAGATGTTTTGAAAACAATGGTTGTTTGAGGTTTTGTGAGAGAATAAAGGAGGTAGGTTGTCATGCTTAATTGACAAGCATTTTTCCTACTAGCTTTAGGAGAGACAAGGCCATCCTAGGAGGCATTGAGTTCACCATATCAGTAGATGTTATCTCTTCAGCTACAGGTATCCCAAACCATGGAGAAATCTAGTTCAAAGGGATGGATTTGGACCTTGAGAACTACAAAATGTTCCTGAAACCTCATTGCAAATATGCTCCTAAGCACATTTTCCCTTTCAGGAATTTACTTGATAAATATTCCCCTTAGATGAAGCTAATTATGAAATATTTTACATGTGAATGGAGATTCTAAAGGCTATACCAATACCATGTCAAGTTATTGATGCACTTCACTTTTACTAATCCACTCAATTTTCCTAACTAATTATTTAGGAGTTTGGTCAAGATGACTGAAAAGGTGTAGGGAAAAGGTAAATATCATCACCCTAGTTTGTTTAGCCCACCAGCTCTGCGCTACTCCCTCTGCCTTGGAAAAATTTCCGATCTGGAAGTCTTACCTCTCTGTCAACTCACTCAGAGAGAGACCTTCCCGGAAATTTCAGCCCTCCTGGCTTAAACTGCGCAATCCCTCTGGGGATTCAAATTTCTACTTTTTGCAACTTTTTGGCCTCTGTCACGTGTTGGATCTACTCTTCCTGTTTCACAATGCAAGCTCTAATACCATGTGAAAATTTCAAGATCCCAGATCTAAGGATCCCTACTACAACAAGATGAACTACTTCTCCTACTTGCAAATATAATTTAAACAAGTTATTTAAGATTAATTCTTAAAATAATGAAGCAAATACTGAAGAAGCCTTCACCAATTAAAGTATATTTGTGAAATAAGAAACTGAGTAAGAAAAATAATGCAAACACAAGACATCGTTATTTTTGGAGAAACATCCTCGAAAAAAACCCAATGCGGGAAAATCAATGCAGCAGATCTGAGGTTTTATATATTATGCAGTAATTTTTTGAATACAAATTTGGGATGCCTTTTTGGTAATCCCTGCAGATAATATGATTGAAAAAGAGTTAGTGAGATAAATATCACACTGAAATATGGAAACCCGATTGACCAATAAACCCTGGACGGCAAGCCCTCCACTGCATTGCATAGTTTCTGCATCACTCTGTGTGGGGACTGAGTGTCTTCTGCATAGTTGGTCTTTATTTGGCTGGATCTGCCCTTCTGGCCCCTTCCGGTCTCACACCCCGGCTTTCTAGCACTGGATCTGGCTGACGCTCAACTGAATTACGAATTCCCTCAAGGCAGTAGTATTGCCTCTACATGGTACTGCGCTACCTTTGTGTTGCTGCTACGCTGCCTCTCCTGGTCTTCTCTTTTTCTTCTCTGTGATGTATTCCTGGCTCAGGAAGAATCTCCAATCCAAATTTCGCTGCCCCTCACTGCAATCAAGAATCACTTAGATATGATTTTCGCCAAAGAAATGCTACGTTAGAAAAAATCGATCTCTAGATCCTCTCGATGTAATTTACAAATGACCCTCAAGTCTTCCTTTATAGCCTTCATGTTGACAAATCAATGGCAGAGATTAGATCTCCAATCAACGGTTATGATTATATTATACTTGATCTGCTTTATCTAGAATATTCACCCACATTTTACATTAATACCGATTAATTATTTTAATTTCCTAAGTTAGACTTAGGGTCATTAAAAATAATTAATTTTTCTTATAAAATTGTTTCTCGGTTCATTTTCCCAAAACAATTTTTGTGTTATTTGTAATGCATGTTTCTAATATTTTGCCCAAAATTTGGGGCTTAGATCACATCTGATGCTACCAAAAACAACATTTTTTCTTATGAAGAAATATTCTTATTAAAACCATCCTTACTCAACAATTCAGGGAAGGAAAATTGGAAAATTGGCTTGCAAAATTGCAACAATGTGATGTTCAAGTATAGCCCTTGAATGCAGTAAAAGGAAAAAGATTGTGCAAGTTGATCACAAGCATAGAAGTTATAAACATCGTTCATATGGATCATCAAGATGGCCCTACCATTTAAAGATGTGATTTATGTAATGATATTATTTTATATTTAAATTATGGACGATTCTTAGTGGGAATGAATTCAAAGGAAAAAAGTGCATTGAAGATGAAAAGAAAGAATTATGCTTTAATTTCTAATGCTTTGTTTAAAATAAATTTTGATGGTATGTTGTGAATATTTCTAAATCCCCAAAGGTCTCAAAAACTTCTTCATGAGTTGCAAGAACAAATTTTTTGCATAGACTTTGCTCCTTTAGTGACTACTCATAAAGTGGTCCGATTTGGTTATTATTGCTTGGCCTTATTTAAAGATGCTCATGCGATAATAATAAAATGTGTTCCATGTCATAAATTCTCCGGAAGAATGAAAATAAGAGATATTTCATTGAAACCAATTACATATGAAATCCCATTTTCATAATGAAGCCTAGATGTTATTGGTGTCATAAATTCAAAAATCCTATATGTTATTGGTGCCATAAATACAAAATCTAGTGAAGGGAATTTATATATCTTGACTACTACTAACTATATTACAAAATCACCTAAAGTTGAGGTTTTGAAGGCTATTTGGTATGAATAGTTAATACAATTTTTTAAGGAAAATATTTTGTTAGGATTTGGTATCACAAATAAGATTATAACATGCAATGCTTATACCTTTATTGGATCCAAATTTACACAATTATGTGGATAATATGGAATATTTATGGGACAATCATAAAACTACTACCCTCAAGGAATTAGTTTATTTGAATCCACCAATAAGTCCTTAATCAAAATTAAAAAAAAAATGTTTTCTTCAAATAAAAAAATTTGTCATAAGAAAATGTTGGATGCACTTTGTGGAAATATAATTACTCCAAAGAAAAGAATAAGGCAACACCTTAAATTATGGTATATGGAAATAATGGCAAACTTCCCGTACATTAAGAATTGAGTGCTTTATCAATTTATACAAAGATAGATGATGAAGAAGATGTTGGCATTTGAAGCATTATTTTAGGAGTATTCAAGAAGCTTGAATTCCTATGATCATATCTCTTAAAATATCGCAACCCAAGATCTGAAAGTTGGACTTGATGATCAACAGGAATTCCCCTCACTATGGTCTAAGTTTCAGCTTCTCAAACCTCCCAAAAGAAAAGTTATAGAATAAATGTCAACATGTCCTATTTAAATATGCATTTAGGAAGCCCAACTTCCTCTGATAATGTTTCCTAAAATTTCGCGACCCAAGATTTGAAAATTGGACTAGAGGATCAACAGAATTCTCCTCACCATGGTCCTAGTTTCAGCTTTTGAAACCTCCAAAAAGAAATGTTATAGCAGAAAAGTGAGCAATAGTAATCACAAAGCCCTACATGTCCACATGCAACATATTAACTTGCACATAAAAATCAAGGCATCTTTCTTACATCATCAAGGTATAATTTCAACATAATCCACTAAATAGTCTAGGCATTTTTCCTAATGATTCCATGCAACAGTGTCCTACAACCATGCAAAATTGTCACAAAGTTGTAGATTAAATTCAGTAAAGAACTAACCATCATATTCATAGCTCACACATTAATAACACTTATGAGATCTAATGTAAGGTCCCATCTGACCTTAAGACTCTAAATTAAGTAAATATGTAAGAACCCTAAAACTTTTCACTAGGTCTATAACCTAAGTTTCCAAAATAGGTGTTTTTTTAACCATTAAGAAAAAAAAATCAACCATTTCCCATTGTTATTGTATTTACATAATTTTGGAAAATATTACCCCTCAAGCTATTGCATTATTAATCCTTTCATAACATGAATATATATAAATTCTGTGTAAAATAAAATGTATGAGCAAATATTCTAATAAAAACATATAAATTCTTGTCTAAAGAGTAAATAACCACAATTACATATATATAAATTTTGGGGCAAATGATAACTAAAATAAACATATATTTAGCAATGTTCTTTAAATTTCTCAAGAACATCATTCCAAGAACATTATTCACAAAGAGACATATTTTCCTAGAACAATTTCATGGTTCGCACAAATAGAAAAATCAAATCAATATAATATTAACAATTTAAAACTAGACTTAGAAAGTTGTAATAAGCAAGATATATTTCAATAACATTTAATCTTTTGAATATGAAAAGATTATCTTGAACTTACTTTAATAAATTGTGTTATACAAAATGAATAAATGTGTTTATGGGTACATTACTTACTGCAATACATGCTTTTGAACTTAAAACAGAAGAGAAAACTAATTTACTTAAAAAAAAACTTTCATTTTCCTTTTAAAATGGAGAAATGAGACATTAATTTCTTAAAACAAAAGAAAAATAATAATAATAATATCAAAGAAACCTTGATATCAAAAACCAGTGTTTAATTAAACTATTATGGACACCTACGTTGCAATTTTCAAAAATACAAATGGCAAACTAGTTGAGATAATTTGAACTCTTCTCCGCAATATAATAAGTCGAATCAACTTGGAAGCATGCATATCAAAATAATTCTTTCAAACACATAATACACGTAGGAGTTTCCAGAAGTATGATAATGAACGAATAAAACGATGCTCAACATAACAATGATTTTTCCTTTTATGAGAACATAAAAGGGAAAATTTAGACACAGTGAAGCGGAATAAGTCATAATTATTGATGACTATGGCTCTTTAGCGTAACCAAGAATTTATCTAAGGAGCATGAAGAAACGAGTGGAAAAGAAAAAGAAGTTTGGTGGTGAGCTACCCCGAAACCGGCAAGGGCACACCCAAAAAAAAAAAATAGATAAATAAATTAAAAAAAATATTAATATTGATTATGTGATATTTAAAAAATTATCTTTTATTATTAATGTTTTTTTTATCGTAAACTTAGTAGTGTCTCGTTATTCATTCTATAGAAACAAAATGCAGGTTACATCAAGATATAGTACTATTGACTTCAACTTGGCCATAGGAAACCAGGTTTGTTGGATATCTTAAAGAGTTATAGGCCATCCAAAACTTAAAAAAAATAAAACAGTCTCTTGCTATCTTTAAAGGCCTATTGTCTATCTTAACAAATATAACATATAGAAAAAGTAAATGCAATCCATATTCATATCAACAAAAATAGAAGTTTAGAGTATTCAGTCTTCGGAAGACTCAATGGGTGTCGGGTCTTTGACACTCGACCCGAGCATGTCAACCTAATGTAGATTTTGGAGTTATCTATCAATATGTCCAAGACGGACATTCTGGTGGTGCTGCTGTAAATGTATCTCTTGGATATCTCTGTGGATTTCTACCAGAATTGAAGCTGCCTGCGGGTCCCCCCCAATCTCTTGAACTATGACAATTGCCTTAGCCAATAGACATTTCAGGGTCTAGTAGATACGAATAGACTGTTGAAAAAGAGACAGTCTACTACGGGTATTACCAGGATCCATTAGAATTGGATCCATATCTTCCTTAGCAAGGTATTCTTCCTCTTTTGCCCTGACATCTTGTTCCCACCTAGAAATCAAGGATTTGACTTGGCTGGGTGTTCCCTCTGAATAGGCCTGAAACAGGTTCTCCATAATTTATTTGCCAGACTTTTGTCCTCGTCTTGTTGTACCCACTTTAGCCTTTCCCTTTTATTTTCCATCCTTTCTGCCCAATTGAGCTTTAACCATTCTCCTATACCATTTGATCCCATGAGTTATCGAGGATCCTAACTTGGTTATTACAACCCCTACTTGCAATTAGATCTACGACCTCATTTCCTGATCACCTAACATGAGACATAATTATGTATCTGATGCTTGGCATAATTTCCTTGATCTCTTGGATAATTCTTTTTGTTCGCTAACTACTATTGATATTCTCCCAACATGCTCCCCTCTAAAACTTCTGGAGTATGCCTGTAACCATGGCCGAGTCTCCTTCCACCACAAGTCTATGGTATTGTTCTATGCTTGCAATTATTAGTCCCTGTTTAACCACAGTAAGTTCAACCTCTTTGTTACTAGCATAACCCAACTCCATAGCATAAATCCTTTTAACTTGGCCCCGACAATCCAGAAAAATTCCCCCTGCCCCTTCTTGACCTAGGTTTCCCTTCGAGTCCCAATAATAATCCAGCTTAAGGAAGCCTTGTCATGGTGGAATGTATCCCTTACATGGTAATTCATCAGCTTGATTTTCCATGAGGCCGAGGCTAGCATTTGGGGCTTAAGGCTTAGCTGAGCCAGGATCAGTGTCTCCTGTCCATTTACCGTCCAGTCATCCAAAGCCCATTTTTCTACTAATATACTCTATCTTATATTTTGAGCAATGGTTTTCCATATTTCAGTAGTTTGTTATTTCTCGTCTCTGAACGTTCTCCTATTTATTTCCTTCCAAATTGCCAATAGCAGGAAACGAATATACATTTACCAGGCTCTATCAACAACAGGGCTTTTGTATCCCCCTCGTCTCCAATTTTCAATCATGCGTTGGACGCTTGTTTTGTCTCTATCGGTTCTCTAAAATAATAGAAATACATTTTGCCACATAAGGTCAACAATGGAGTAGTTGTTCAACAAAAGTTTCAGGGTTTCAGTATTTTCTCCACACATAACACAAAAAGAGGGTCCCAGCATCCCTCCTCTCTGCAATTGATCCTAGGTAAGAATTATACCATGACCAACAATCCATAAAAAGTATTCGATTTTAGTCCATTGTTTATTAGACTAAATTCTCTTCCATAATATACCATTTGGAAGATGAACATTATTAGGTTTAATTTTATAGGCTTCTTGAATTGTAAACATGCATTTAGTTCTGTATCCCCATCGAAGGATCTCATTCCTAGTAAGTATAGGTAATTTTCTGGATTGCAATTCTTTCTCCAAGTTTCCCCACTATTGAGTCTCTAGAGAATTATGCCAATGTTGCTTCTGTTTCCACTTCCTCCAATACTGATCATTCTCTTCCTCCCATAAGTGATCAACCAGTTTTATATTCACTTGGTTCGTAAATAGGAAAATATCTGCTAGGTCAAGCCTACTGAACAATTTTTCTCTCTACTGCCAAGAGTCCTCCCAAAATCGGCATGTATTTCCTCCCCTTATCTCCCAAAAACTGTGGTCTCTGATTAGGTTTTTGTTTAAAGAAGCTAAGTTCCAGATTGCAAAGACTCTAGATGTGTTCTGTACCTACAACTTATCAACAACACTATGTGGCATCTCATATTTTTGCTCCCAGATTATTTTCCAGAGATCTCTGCCCCCCTGTAACCATCTCCACCACAACTTTTCTCCCATCACCTGATTAAGTTGATAGGGGTCACGAAGATCTAGAACTCCCTCCTTTTTAGTTTTAATCAGATTATCCCAGGATAGGAGAGCCCATTTGCGGGTTTGTTGATATCCTTGCCATCGAAAATTTTTAAATATATTAGTCATCTTAGTGCAGGTAGATTTAGGAGCAGCCGTCCCAGATAATTGATAAATGGGGATTTATTGGAGGACTGATTTTACAAGAAGCACTCAACTAGGGGCATTGAGAGCTCGAAAGGACGAATTTTGGAGACAATTTTGGATACGATTAATGAGATTCTTCCAACAGGATAGACAAAGAGAATTATGGAAAAGAGGCATCCCAAGATATTTCATGGGAAGGGATCTAATGTTGAACCCTGAGGTGCAAGCCAGAAACCGTTGGGACTGAGGGGTGGTATTAAAGAAGAAAACATTTTATTTTTCATTATTGATAAGGGTTCTGGACGCAGCCATGAAATCCTTAAGAATGGATAATATAACTTTAGACTCTTTAGGGTTTCTTGGCAGAATAGCATCATATCATCAACGCATTATTGGTGAGATAAAGTAAGGCAGACTCCCCATAGATTCAACGCTTTTAAATATCCTCCAACAACATTATTTTTTATATATCTTCCTATTCCTTCCTCGTCAATAATAAAGAGGAACAATGATAAAGGATCACCCTGTCTCAGACCCCGAGAGGCATTGAAAGGGTCGGAAGGAGAACCATTAACCATGATAGGATCCATTGGACCCATCTTTGATCGAAACCATAAGCCTGAAGGATATTCTGAAGGTAGGTCTAGTTGAGATGGTCATAGGGTTTAGAAAGGTCTATTTTTATCATCATACCTTTGGATTTAAGGGCGCGGAGGGAATGGATAACTTCCTGCACTGTGACAATACCATCCAGGATTCGTCTGTCTTTAACAAATATGGTCTTCTCGGGAGAAATAAGAGCAGGGAGAATGGGCTTGAGACGATTAACCATGATAGTAGACAGAATTTTATAGATAAAGTTACAGAGGGCTATAGGTATGAAACCTGAAGGGACATCTGAATGAACTTGTTTCAGAATCAAAGCAATAAAATTTGAATTCAAAGCATGGTATACTTGTCTAGTTCTTTGTGATTCCTCAACTAGGTCGAGGATATATTTACCAATGAAGGGCCATGCTGCTTGGTAGAATTCAGTTGTAAAACCGTCTAGTCTCGGCGCGTTGTCTTTAGCTAAACCCTTAACAACTTCTTCCACATCCTCTAGAGTGATTTCCTTAAGTAAGTCCAGATTATGATCTTTGTTGAATACATGAGGTATGTACTTATTTATTTTCGTTATTGCTTCCATTCTGTTGTGATCTGGTTCTACTAGGATGTCACTTATGTGATTCACCAGCAAATACTCCATGTCGTGGTTTTGGACTACTCTATTTCTTGCAAGGTCTTTAAGAGAGAATATGTGATTGTGTTTCTGCCTTTGGATCATTTCTTTATGAAAGAAACTATAATTCTTGTCCCCTTCTCTTAACCATTGGATTCTATATTTTTGTTTCCACATAATTTTCTCATGTTTATGGTGTTCTTCTAATTTGTTGATGATGTAACCTTCCTCCCTGACCAGTGCCTCCGATATCCCTTGAAGTATCATCTGTTTTTGTATTTGTTTCATTTGTCCCTATAATATTTCCTTTTCCTGATGTATATTCTCGAATTCAGTTTTGTTCCATTTATTTATTTTTTGCTTTATGTCTTTGAGGCAAAGTTGAAAGGTATGCATCCTATTCCTCCCTTTAACTCGACTTGCTTCCCACTAGCTCTTGTCTTTGTCAATGAATGTTGGATATCTTAACCAAAATGCTTCAAATCCAAAATGCCTCTTCTTATTCCTCTGTTTCATATCCACCTCCATATATATCAGCCAATGGTCAGATCCAATGCATGGGAGGATAGAGGCTTCATAAAATACATCAGTACTGTTGGCTTGAGGGGTCCTGACCCAGGTTTGAAGGTTAAGGTTTACCAACAAACCCCTATACTACTGGCCCTTTCGTCAATGACCTACTTATGCAGGCCAAGGTCTCACCCAAAGCAGGATGGAAGTGTGCTGGAACCAGGTTTCCGCACCCTAAGAGAGAGTAGGTAATGTGAGGCAGATCTGTATTATATCTTATTAGGTTTACCCAAAATGAGTCTATTCGCAGCCTTTTTAACAGTATACTCCACATATAACCATAACACGGCTTTTTGATCTAATCAGTACATTCACATCCACGTGCGCATTACCAACTACCATCACAGAGAAATAATAATCGCAGCTAATAACAGATCACAGATATACTTATGCAAAAACATAGATACATTCGCAGCTAAATAACCATCACAGATATGCTTCAACAGTAAACATCACCGATCCAAATAACACATAGATACTTTAACAATAGTTCGCATTCATTAACATTCAGATCTACTTACAACCAAAAGCAGCCCGCGCACACAGCCTAGCGGGGCCTGTACACAGCAGGAATGAGGATCTCCGCGCACACAGCGAGCAGGAGTCCTTACCCAAAACAACCCAAAACAGATCTAACAGTTTGCACACAGCATCAGTCTTAATTCATGCCTACCTATAGACTCAAATTATTCATCTACTTATATCGATATAGCCTACACTATCCTGTGGTCCGCAAATCGTGGTTTGCGGACTCTAGGTCTACCCTTTGACCCATTACAATGTGTTTGGGGCTTTGACCCACCCTAAAACCTCTGCGTTAGACTACTTAATATAAAAAATATACAAAATTCGCAACTTAGGGAGCCCCGTTCCAATAGGCCCCCAACATAATATTGTGACTCGTCCTGAGTCACTGTGGGCGTGGGTTCTGCATCTTCTCCTGAAGCTCCTTAACTTCATCCACCAGTGGGGGCAACACTCCTTCACTTTGTGCAGCAGCATTCTAGGCTATCTCCACCAACTTCTGCGAAGTTGGACCTTCTGTAGCGTAGTGATGCTTTCCAACATCTGGTTCAGTTGCTTAACTGCGATGTCAACATCTTGAGACAACTTGAGGGCCTCATCTTCCCATGGCTTGAGGTGATCACTCAAAGTCTTCTTCCTTTTCCAAAGAGCTTCCATGTCATCTTTGAGCGCATGGCTGGTGCGCAGTCGGGCCAAGTGTTGAGCGAGGACCAGAGTGGTCAATGTAGCCTCCATTTGTTCAAACTTTTCCTCCTTCTAGAGCAGCACTTGGTTGATTTCACGCAGGAGAGGGTCGCGTTGCACCTTGGTCCATAGCTACATAACAGTTTCTAATAGTTCTGCACCCTAAGCAATTTAACCTATGACGACATGGGTGGCTTTTGTAAGCAGCGTGGCTCGCTAGGCTCTTACCTCAAGTGGCATTTATGGCTGTAACTTGGCTTGCAAGGCCGCAATCCGTTGTTTCATATCCGTCTTGACTGCCTGGATCTCGGTCCTTGAGGCCTTTAGCGCTGCGACCAACCCCTCAATCTTGGCCTGAGGGGTGGAAAAATCCGAGATATCTTCGGTGACGTTCGCACAGAGCCTACTAATTAGGTGCTCCAACTTTGTCTGTTGCGTCGTGGTGAGGGTACATGCAGCCTGTGCCTAAGATACTTCAACAGTTTTTTCTTCAATTGTCTGCTCAGCTATATTGATTTGTTGGTGCACTTGACGGTTCTATGTCGAATCTCTTCGAACATGGATGCGTAAAGGATCTGCAACAGTTCATGTGGTAGGCGGGCGAGATCCAACTGTACCTCTACGCAGGCCTGGACTTGCACTCCTAATTCGGGTGGACTCAGTATGAGGGTTGCACCCGGTAGAGGGCAGAGGCGGCTTTCCAGTGTATTGATGACTGCATTGCTTGTTGTTGGGGTCAACCTTACCTAAATCATACTAGTTTGAAATGTATCAGTCTTGAGCTATAAAGCTCGGAGCTCAGCCTGGAGTGTCTCAACTGTGGCTTTCTGTTGTTCTTCCAGAGCCAGCCATTTGTCTTCTGCAGCTAGGGTGACTGCATCTACGATCTACTCTAGGTCCTCCTCCGTCAGCATAACTCTTGTGTCACTTTCCAATCGTTGAGCTCATTTCTTGTTTCGTGGCCCTTTAACAGGGTCACCAATTCACTTCGTACCCTGAGGGGAGTTAGCACCTCCCGCCTCCATACCTTCTGCACCCAGTTCCTGCTGCGAATCCTTCTGCGATGTCGATTTTGTGCCTTTCCCAGTACTCTTTCTTGCTGTGAAACCTTCTGCGATCCCGGGTCTTCCTTCCTAGTACCTTTACCCTGTCCTCCGGTTTCTTTGGTGGTGTCGGGTAGGGTGACCTTCGTGGTGCTCGTCCCTGCAATGTCCCTCGTACCTGATTTGAAGCCAAGCTTCCAGTGTGGAGGCTAAGTCGCAATTAGGTGGTCAATTTCCTCATCAACGACCATGTATGGGAGTGAAACCCATGTCGAATCCTTGCAGCCTCTGATCTATACATTATGCATGGTTACTTGAAACACCACAATGATTTTGTATTTATCATACATTGCAGGCGATAAGCACGACCGAGAATTTATTTATACTGCGAGCCCACTTTGAAATAGGACCCAGAAGAGTTGATTGTCCTCAATACGTTGTGCGTCCTTTGAGTCCCACAAATTCGCATATCGTTCCTCCTCGCACATATCTGGGGTGAGATTAGGGAGGACCAAGTCCTCAGGGGCTTCCCATGCAACCAACGCAATGAGAATCAACAGCTAGGAGTAACAGAATGCTCATCCCTGATCCTGGGCTTCACGTACATTCACCAGAAATTTGTTGCACAAGTACTGGGACCAATTGTAGCAGACCCCGTTTTCGCATCGGCCCGCCAGCTGAATTACATACGCATGGACTATGGAAACCTGGAATTTGTGCATCATCTTACATGCCAGCAAAAAGGTACCCATATGCGCAACGAGGTCACTGATGGTGCTGATCATGAACCCCCGAGTGTTCTGCTCCACAAGATAATCCTCGCGCACCTTTTCAGAGATCTTTCGCTCATACTTTTTGCCGACACGTAGCATAGGGTCTGGCCCGTCCATGGGGAGACCAGTAATACGGGGAATAAGCGTGGCATCAATGGGGATTCAATCCTAGATCCACAAGCTACCATCATGGACCAAGGCAAGCAGCTGGCGCACAAGTCGATCTGTGACATTGTAGTGGCCAAAATGAGGCATCCTTAGCAAGTTTAAGAGCCCAAAACCAACCAATATGCACACCCATGGCATGGCGACTATTTTTATCCCGTCATCTTCCAAGACCCTTTCGAGATATAGTTCTGGTGCTAATTCGGGGAAGGCCTCCAAATTGGCCAGTTCGTGGTTCCATCACCCTCCCATACTGCTTTGGGTGAGACCTTGGCCTACGCAAGTAGGTCATTGCCGAAAGGGCCAGTAGTATAGGGGTTTGTTGGAAAACCTTAACCTCCGAACCTAGGTCAAGACCCCTCAAGCCAAAAAGTACTGATCAGTTATTCTGATGCTATGAATCTATCTAGGCGAGACGCTATCTGACATGACCCTCCTCACCTGTTGTTCCAAGTTAATATACCATTCACATTTGGTATATCAACTAATCACAAGTCCATTATCATATCTCTAAATAGCTCCATCTTAGCCTCATCTCTCAATATTCCTCCTTTTTTCTCTTCTACTCTTGTTATCATGTTAAAATCCCCTCCCAACAACCAGTATTTCTCATTATGAATATTTTCAGCATTATTATGTTATTTATGAAAGCTATCTTCTCTCCTGGGATGTGAGGACCATACACAGAGGAACTTAGGATCCAATATTTCGTCCCAATTTTTCTAAATCGTCTTGTTATGATATGAGATAGACCAATCCACCCTTCCACCATAATCTCTATTGGATTCCAAAGGATCGTTATCCCACTCGCACTTCCTCTTGAGTCTATGGCCATTACTTCATATCTAGGTTTCAAAAAGTTTAGAATTTTCTCTAGTCTTTGCCCCAAGACTTTAGTTTCCTGAAGGAGTACCACTTGTGGTCTCTCTATCTTCAATATTTCCTACAGATATCGCTTCTTTCCTTTTTTTTAAGGCCCCTCACATTCCAGGAGATAACTATCATTGGGAAACTTTATGGAGTTGTTGGAATATCTTTGAAAGCTATATTACCCTGCCCGAGTTAACTAACATTTCCCCAATCGTCTGAATAGATTCTTGTAAAGTATTTTTGCCTTTATTTTTTCCTACTTTAGGTTGGACACTAGTTTCTTGACTATTTCCTTTTGGATTACTAGTCTTATTTGACATTTCAACTTGTCTATGTTCTTGGGAAGTTAAGTATTGCTCGAATTTTTCTTTATATAGAGTCTTTTGATCTTCGGGAATAAATTTGTCATCTAGATTTCGCCATTCTTGCGACAATTATTTAGAACCATTTCTTCCATACTTAAATCATCTTTCGTTATGTATACCTCCATATCTGCTTGATATAGCATCTAAGTTTGATCATCTTTGTTACTCGGGTCTATCGAGGCTTTTCGTTTCGCCTTAGTAGATTTTTGGCTTGTATTTCCTAGTCCTTCTTCCGGTGACTATTCAACTTCTCTAAGGCTGTCTCCTATTTCTTGTAATATTTAAAACCTATTTTTATTGTTCTTTTTATTTGATGAAGTGTTTTTCTAGTTTTCATGCATTTTTTTGTTTCGTCTTTTACTCGCAATAGTCTTAAACCCGCCATCCTTCTCCATGGGGCTTCCTCCTCCCTCCGATTTCTTTCCTTCCATTTGATCCAAGTTATTAAGAGGACATGTTTTAAATAAATGTCCATATTCATGGCACCATCTACATCTAAATGGGATATGTTCATAATCAATAATTTTTTTTCCATAATTCACCTTCATATTCCAGTTCTATAGATTATGGAAGAGGCTCTGTGATATTCATATAAATGCAAATGTGGGAAAAATAAGTACACCTAGCCCGACGTGTAGTTTCAGCTATCTTTAAAAATCTGTCGAGAGAGTTAACAATACCTTCTATTATTTATGGATCTTAGAAATCAACAGGTAGAGCGAAAAGCCTCACCCATTCTAGTGCTAACAGAAACTGCTCTTGATCAAGGTTGTAGCATTCCTCCCATTGTCGGAGGAACAAACCAGCATTATAGTAGAAATACGGTCTGCCTTCAAAAATCCTTTCTTTGTCCATAAAATTTGTAAAAATCACTGTAAATAATCCCCTAGCCCCAAATTTGATATCAATGTGTCCTTTCAATTTCCATTTGAGTTGAATCCTTTTGATTAAGCCTTTCTCAGTTGGCCAAATACCTATAAAGTTGCAGATTAAGGTATTATCTTTCATATAACTTTGGTATTTCTCTAATTTATTGGGAAAAATGACAAAGCGAGGCTTCTTTATGGCTCATGGAAGGCATTGACCTCTAGTTTTTGCCTGCCATTGGGCCCCCAGCACAGCGCTTGAATTAGGGTCGGCCCCTCCCTGCAACCATGTTTGTTTACCACTATATTCTCTCACCATTACATTTCAGTAGGAGGGAATCTCACCCCCCCTTGAAGACGTCACCATGGTACCTCCCAGTCATGTTGCAATAGCTTTGGGCCCTCGATTCCAGCGTTGTCAAAAAAATAGTTCCTCAGAACCCTAACTCAATTTTCTCTTGCTCAACAATTATATTCTTCACTTCTATTACCAATGTTAAATATTAATGGAATTTCAAATCTAATTTTGGCATTCGTAACAATGAATCAAACTTTTCAGCCAAATCGAGGATGGACAAACCCAGAATGATCATAAGCACATTGTAGCAATACAGAGTGATAAGTAAATCAGGTGGGAAAGTAACATTGTAAAATTTGAGGATATCAAGCAATAATTCTGACACCTCCCAATAAATTATAATATATAAAAGAGAGGCTATGGCCCTGGACAAAAGGAGACTCAACTTGTTCGATCATTTTTTTTTAAATTCATATCCTTGAAAATTTTGAGTCAATAGTTTCATCTAGCTAATGGATATGAACATCCTAACCAAATAATTTTTCCAAAATGGAACTGTTCTTCCATAGAAAAATTTCAGAAGGATTAGGCTGATCAAATTGAGGCATATTTTTGCAGTTCATAATTGAAGAAATTTATGACAAAAATATATAACTGAAAGACCATTGGTTGTAATCAAAACTTTCTTAAGGACAAGTACTATCTAGACATGTAAATCGGTTTCATATTTATTTAAGAAAATTCAATTAATATTAAATATAGCAAAATGAAAATTATACAGGATGATATGACCCATTCAATAGCTTCACTTACCAACTCATTTGAACCATCTGGTTTTCCACCCAATCATATCCCTGGGACCCCAAGCTGTAAGAACTCACAAGCACTGCCAACTCATTTGAACCATTTGGTTTTCCACCCAACCATATCCCTGGGACCCCTATTGTAAGAACTCACAAGCACTACCAAGGTACAGTAATATAGAGATAACTCAATCAAGGAATACAAATTCTCAATACCACTCATGTATATCTCAACCAAGGAAGGCTACCTAGGAGCTTAGTTCATGAAATTCTAGAGACATATCAATTGCATCTAGTTACTCTCCATGTCTCTCCCGAAACCATGTTGGTTATTCTCTATTTATAGCCTGTGAGTGGGCTGAAACATCATCCCTCTCATGAAAAATTAATTTCTTTTTAATTTGCAAAATTTCATATTATTCATCACCCTCCCCTGGAGTGGAAATCCCTCATTTTTTCTTACTTATTTAATTACTTTAATTATATAATATTCATCACCCCATGTGTCATTTCTAGATAATTTGTTATTATTGTTTTTTCTTTAATAAATAATCTATACTTTTATTAAAACAATATTTAACCTAAGAGCCTATTAAAAGTGGGTGAATTTGGAATGAGATTAATTCGAGGATAATATAGGTTGCATTACCTGGTTATTTATGCCCATAAGTGGTATTCTTGTACTAGAGGATAGGTATTTCGCACCCCTATTGCATTCCTCTCCAAATATATTAGGATTTCACACCCTTTTCCTTACATCTAGGAATGTGTGCCCTAGTATATTCAGGACTCCATGCCATAATCATTTAATAGATCTAAGATTTTGCACCTTGATATTTCAAAGATTCAGGACTCTGCACCCTAATATTTTTCATAGATCGAAGAACCCACATCTTGATCTTCCATGGATTTAGGATAAAATGTCCTAACCTCCATGATTTCTCATATATTATACTTGAAACTCCATGCTTCACCTCATGGTAATTAACGCAACAAAACTGAATTTGGACCCCTGAGGAGAGTTGGTGTGCTACAGTCGTTCTGTCACCGTTTCCCCCGTAATTAACTTAATTCTTCGCCACGTGGTCTTCCCAACCTCTTTGAGTTTTATTTATCAAATTCGAAGAATTTGATAAATAAACATAATCAACAAACGTTGTAAATTAAAATATCTCCCGAGCTTTTATTTCATCGCAAAACCTTATAAAGAACGTTTATACCTGTCGAACTTTAATATATTCTGGGCCCACATATATATCGATGGTCAATCAAACGTACGCACCGTACCTCGTTATCCTCTGCGCATCTATAGCAAGCGATCACCGTCCGATGGCCCCTTCCCAAATCAACAGCATGTACGCATATCGCTCGACGTCCTGATACGAACTTTAACGCGCGATGGCGCGCAGCAACGGTGGTTTTCCATGGGTCTACCTCGCCACGTGTCGATAGATCTGTGGAATCGCTCCTCAACAGGAAAATACCGCTCATTCACCAAAAGAGATGCGATACGGGCAATCCACCTTTGTAAATCCACTCGTGGTTTTTGAACAGTGACTAGCCAAGGTTCATCCAGGGTTGCGCGATCCTTTTGGGTCCTTAACTCAGTTTCGGGGTTCCGATAGTAAAACGAAATTATCTCGTTATGAAGTGGGATTATATTATCATCAAATATAGTTAAATGACCGCGGGTTTTCGCAGACTTCTTTTATGAGTGGGGATTTATTCAACAGAGTCTGTTCGAACAAATTGAGGGAAATGATAGACAGAGATATGCAGAATCTATACAACAGTTCAACCTAGTAATTATATGTGCATAGAGTTCAATCAATTCACAATTAAACAATCTCTTCACAATCAAGGATTCGAAACAACTCTAAGGCCAATGCGTACAGAAATTATTTAACTGGAAGCAATTGTGAACACACAGATTCTATTTCAGAAAATATCTCTCTTCCTCCTTCCTCTCCTCAATGCATCCGAGGAATACAACTTATATACATCAATATATGACTCTTCGATTCCTCTGAGAGGACCGTTCAATAAATCAAAGGTCTAATTACAACTTATTCAATTAATTGAACTGACAGATGGATCGAATCCAACTATTCGACTTATACCAATCCTAATTAATATAAATAAAAACAGCCAGCTGAGGTATTGACACCTAGCTGTTACAATTCAAGGATTTCGAACCCTCCTAGCCACAACATGTGGACAAACCTCCTACATTGTTGGCTAGTGTCTAATGCCCCTGCATCAGACTCTCAAGGGAAATCTTCTTCATGGGCTCCTGTTCATGAGCCCTGCCACTAATCTGCCTATCTTCTGCAACATTCCTTCAGTCATCCAAGTGGCATCTTCCTCTGGTTTGTCCTTCCATTTGATTAATTACTGAAAGTACTCTTGTCCTCTGGTCCTTTTGAACACTCTTTTGTCCAATATCTTCTCTGTTTGCAATGGTTGTGCTGGAGGTAGCTGATCTTTCCACTCAATCTATCCCTTGTCTGCTGCTCTTTCTTCTGCACCATCATCTTCATACTTGTACAAATATGCAACATCAAAAATGGGAGATATTCCAACATCAAGAGGTAATTCAATCTCATAAGCATTTGCAGAAAACTTTCTAAGTATCTTGCATGGCCCAATATTTTTGAACTTCAACTTGTTATACTACTTCTTCGGGAACGTCTCCTTTCTCAGATGTGCCAAAACCAGATCTCCTACTTCAAAATGAACTTCTTTTCTGCTCAAGTCCATTCTTATTTTGTATTTGATGTTGCTTCCTTGTAGTTGCTGTTTCACTTGTTCATGTATGGCCTGGATCTCTGAAGCAAATTCCTCACCATCAGCACTCCTCAGCTCTGCCTTTCCCAAGTTTCTTAACTCTGATATTCCTCTGGGGTGCATTCCATAGACAATGTGGAATGGACTCTTCCTTGTGCTCTTGTTTGGTGAGTCATTATATGCATATTCTTCCTGGAGAAAAATATGATCCCACTGCTTGGGATGCTCTCCTGAAAGGCTTCTCAACAAATTTCCCAGACTCCTATTCACCACCTGAGTTTTTCCATCAGTCTGGGGATGATAAGCTGAGCTAAAAGTCAGTTTGGTACCAAGTTTCTTCCACAGTGTCCTCCAAAAATGACCCACAAATCTGGTGTCTCTGTCTGAAACAATACTCTTAGGAAACCCATGCAATCGAACAACTTCTTTGAAAAACAAGTTAGCAACATGGGTGGCATTTATAGCATGGAATAAAATGTGCCATTTTGGAGAATCTGTCCACTACAACAAAGACTGCATCATTCCCTCTCTGAGTCTTGGGAAATCCTAGAACAAAATCCATACTCACCATGTCCCAAGGCCTGTCTGGAATAGGCAAGGGAGTGTACAGTCCTGCATTCTGGCTCCTTCCTTTGGCATATTGACAGATTTTGCAATTCTTCACAAACTTATCCACTTCTGCTCTCATCTTAGGCCAGTAATAGAAGTGACTCAGCTGCTCATAAGTCTTATCAGTACCAAAGTGTCCAGCAAGTCAACCACTATGCTTCTCCTTGATCAAATTTTCTCTCATGGAACATTTTGGTACACACAGTTGGCTTCTTCTGAATAACAAGTCCTCCTGCAGGAAATAATCCAGCCACTGGCTTCTATCTGTTAAAACAGGGTTACTACATGCCTCAAATGCTTCTTTAAAATCTGGATCTATTTTATACAATTCTTTGAGAAAATCAAATCCTACAACTTCAAAGTTAGTTTCTTGAACAAGCATGTGCCTCCTACTCAAAGCATCAGCTACTTTATTGGCTTGGCCACTTATATGTTTCAAAACAAAATTAAAACCTTGGAGATATTCAACCCATTTAGCATGCTTATGTTTCAACTTGGGCTGCTGTACAATATACTGCAAAGCATGATTGTTAGAATATAATACAAATTCCCTGGACATCAAATAATGTCTCCACTTCTTCAGTGCCTGAACAATTGCATAGAATTCCTTCTCATAAGAGGAATAATTTCTTCTGGTGTCATTTAACTTCTCACTGAAATATGCCACAGGCCTATCATCCTGACTCAACACAGCTCCAATGGCCTCCCCACTGGCATCACACTTCACTTGAAATGGTTTTGTAAAATCAGGCAGAATCAACACAGGCTTTTCAGTTATATTTTGCTTCAAAAGTTTGAAGTTTCTTTCTACTTCAGCAGTCCACTTAAATGTATGTTTACTCTTCTTTATTGTCTCAATTATGGGTGCATTAATCCTATTGAATTTTCTTATAAATTTTCTGTAAAAACTAGCAAGTCCATGGAAACTCCTTACCTCAAAAACATTCCTGGGTGAAGGCCACTCCAAAATTTCCTTAACCTTTTCTGGGTCCATCTTCAATCCTTCTGCAGAAACAACAAAACCCAAATACACCAACTCCTCCTTCATTAATGAGCATTTCTTCAAATTTATCAGCATTTTCTCTTGGTGCAGCTTCTTCAAGACATGATTAAGATGCCTTAAATATTCTTCTTTAGTTTTGCTGAAAACTAATATATCATCCAGATAAACTATCACAAATTTACCAATAAATTCCTTCAATACTTCATTCATAAGTCTCATAAAAGTGCTTGGTGCATTTAACAACCCAAAAGGCATTACCATCCATTCATATAATCCTTCATTTGTTTTAAAGGCAGTTTTCCACTCATCACCCTCTCTTATTCTAATATGATGGTATCCACTTTTTAAATCTATCTTTGAGAAATATTTAGCACCACTCAAACAGTCCATCAAATCCTCAACTCTGGGCAAAGGGAATCTGTACCTAATTTTGATCTTATTGATTTCTCTGGAATCAGTACACATCCTCCAGCCTCCATCTTTCTTTGGACTCAATACTGCTGGTACTGCACATGGACTCAAACTTTCTCTGATCAGCCCCTTGTCCACCAACTCCTGTACTTGTCTCTTGATTTCCTCATTTTCCTTGGGAGTCATTCTATAGGCTACCTTATTTGGCAGATTTGAACCAGGGATAAAATCTATCTGATGACTGATCTTTCTCACAGGTGGAAGCTCATCAGGTAAATCATCCACAATAATGTCACAATAATCATCTAGCATCTCTTGGATTTCTATTGGCAAATCAGAAATCTTTGTAGAAGTAAGAACTACTTTAGGTTTGCAAACTAGAGTAAAACTTACCTCTTCTTCTTCTATCTATTGCAGAAATTCCTTCCCGCTCAGCAACAAGGTCTTCGGATCAATCACTCTGCTGGATGGATCTCCTTCTTCCATGGGTATCAATGTATGATGTACTCCATCTTTGAAGAACTTGTAAGTGTTCTTCTTGCCATCATGCACTGCTGCTCTGTCAAACTGCCAAGGTATACCCAGCAGTATATGACACACATCCATGGGCATTACATCACACAGGACCTTCTCTTTGTATTTGCCCATTTGCAGCTCTATCTCACACTGTTCTTTCACAACCAGCTGGTGCCCCTTATGCAGCCAGGACACCCTGTAGGGAGTGGGATGCTCCCTTGTCTTCAACTTCAACTTCTCTATCACCTCAGTGGAAACCAGATTTTCTGTGCTGCCACTATCAATGACTAGCTAGCAGCATTTCCCTTGGACTTTGCATATGCTTCTAAACAAAGTCTTCCTTTGTGCGGAGAAGCTCAGATCTCTTTAGCTTGTGATAGGACCTTATTGGCCCTGAAAGGACTCTCTCCTCTGCGGAAGAATTTCTTCTTCAGTGCCTTCCTTCTCCGGCCCTGAACTAACTGCGCATTCTTGGACGGAGCCACATTCTACCGGACTCATGTGCCCCATGTCCCTTCTTTGACATCTAACAGCATCCTCATTCTCTCTGCCTCTGCCTCTTCTGCCTCCTCTGCTTTTCTCTTGTGAAACCCTTAACCCTTGCATCATCCTCTGTGAGATGAATTCTTAGGTGGCTACTATTAGCTCCATCCACAGGTGTAGTAGGCTTTCTCTACTGACTTCAGCACCACATTACCTCTTCTTGAGGCTCCTTGTGGGAGTTTCTCCTCTGCTTTCAAGGCCATCTGGTAGGCCTCTTCCACTGTCTTAGGAGACAGAAGACCAATCTCATCTTGGATCTCCAGCATGATACCATTCACATATCTGTCAATCTTCTCTGGTGTGTCTTGGAATTGCCCAGCCCTTATGCTTACTCTGTAGAATTCCTCTATGTATTCTTTTACTGTCAGCAACCTCTGTCTCAGGTTCTGCATTTTCTTGTACAATGTCAACTGAAAATCATTAGGCAAGAATTTACCTTTTAATTTAGCCATCATTCTGGTCTAGCTCTTGATAGGTTGCTTGCCAACTCTCCTCCTTTCTGTCTGCACTCCATCCCACCAAAGTGTAGCATGTCCTTTCAGCTTTGTCACTGCAAACTTGACCTTTTTATCTTCACTTATTTCTTCATAATCAAAGCACTTGTTCATTTCATTAATCCATTCCACCAGTTCTTCTAGATTCAGTCCCCCTGCATAACTCGACACTTCAATTCTGGGCTTAACTGCAAACCCCATAACAGTTCTAAGGAGTCTCATGTCAGGAGTAATCTCAACATTTTCTTCAGCTTCCTCTGTTTCAGGTTCGCTGATGTCTTCAGGATCTCTGGTCTGTCTTCGCTCCACGACATCCACTCTGGCTTCGAACCTCTGCAAAATCTCCAACACCTCTGCGTTGGCAACATGTATCCTTCTTCTAGCACCTCTACCAATTCGGATTTCCATGTCAGCTCTCTGCAAAAAAAACTTGAAAACAACAGTTCTGATACCACAAATGACGCAACAAAACTGAATTTGGACCCCTAAGGAGAGCTAGTGTGCTACAATCGTTCTGTCAGTGTTTCCCCCATAATTAACTTAATTCTTCGCCACGTGGTCTTCCCAACCTCTTTGAGTTTTATTTATCAAATTCGAAGAATTTGATAAATAAACATAATCAACAAACTTTGTAAATTAAAATATCTCCCAAGCTTTTATTTCATCGCCAAACCTTATAACAAACGTTTATACCTTTCGAACTTTAATATATTCTGGGCCCACATATATATCGATGGTCAATCAAACGTACGCACTGTACCTCATTATCCTCCGCGCATCTATAGCAAGCGATCACTGTCTGATGGCCCCTTCCCAAATCAACGACATGTACGCATATCACTCGACGTCCTGATACAAACTTTAACGCGCGATGGCGCGCAGCAACGGTGGTTTTCCGTGGGTCTACCTCGCCACGTGTCAACAGATCTGTGTAATCGCTCCTCAACATGAAAATACCGCTCATTCACCAAAAGCGGTGCGATACAGGCAATCCGCCTTTGTAAATCCACTCATGGTTTTTGAACAGTGACTAACCAAGGTTCATCCGGGGTTGCGCGATCCTTTTGGGTCCTTAACTCAATTTCGGGGTTCCGATAGTAAAACGAAATTATCTCGTTATGAAGTGTGATTCTATTATCATCAAACAGAGTTAAATGACCACGAGTTTTCATAGACTTATTTTATGAGTGGGGATTTATTCAATAGATTCTGTTCAAACAAATTGAGGGAAATGATAGACAGAGATATGCAGAAACTATACAACAGTTCAACCCAGTAATTATATGTGCACAGAGTTCAATCACCTCACAATTAAACAATCTCTTCACAATCAAGGATTCGAAACAACTCTAAGGCCAATGCATACAGAAATTATTTAACTGGAAGCAATTGTGAACACACAGATTCTATTTCAGAAAATCTCTCTCTTCCTCCTTCCTCTCCTCAATGCATCTGAGGAATACAACTTATATACATCAATATATGACTCTTCAGTTCCTCTGATAGGACCGTTCAAGAAATCAAAGGTCTAATTAAAACTTATTCAATTAACTGAACTGACAGATGGATCGAATCCAACTATTCGACTTCGACCAATCCTAACTAATCTAAATAAAAACAGTCAGCTGAGGTATTGACACCTAGTTGTTACAATTCAAGGATTTCAAACCCTACTAGCCACAACATGTGGACAAACCTCCTACATTGTCGGCTAGTGTCTAATGCCCCTGCATCAGTAATGGTTGTGAGCTCATACTCATATGATGGTTCATTGGCAAGTCCCAAGGCCTGCACACATCATAATTTTCATAAATTAAAAACATCTAATGAATTTCATAATGTAATTAACTTAAAAACATTTTACTCAGAGGTGTACATGACTTCCATAGCCATTTTTATTTGAATAAATGACTTCCACTGTCATCTTTGATTTAAGCATCGTTGTTGGCAAGTGACCAAGCTCCCTACCACATCCTTCTCAATACAATGTTAACTATACATAATCATACAAATTATGGATCATCAATAGAATTATAATCAACCATATGTTCTCCACAATGATGATAATCCATAGATTTATTTTTCTGATCATATATCATCATCCATGTCATGCACCAAAGTCTAAATTAGGATACCAAAAGAGAAACATCGATAATATGCACTTAACCAAAATTAGTCTTCTACACACAACCATAGATATTATCATAAGCATGCAACAACCATGTGACCTAAACTAGATCTATAGTGTACAAGAATATACATAATCTTTATATCACTCCATAAAAATCACCCTTTCCAAGTGTCACAAAAAATAACTAACCAAGAAGGGACACTACATATAACAATGGTCGAAACTAAATGTGGGACTTTGATTTTGCACACAACCATAGACTAGTTGCAACCTGTATTTTTTGTGGTAGTCACCCTTGAGCTAGATCCATGATCCAAGGGGATTTTTCAAGAAAAATCAGCTGGAAATCATGCTCAGCACTAGGAGTATGGGAATTTGTGTTATATGTAGTTTATCAGTCCAAAAATCCAATTATGTCATTCATCCAATTATTCCATCCCAAGAGAGAGAGCCCTTATTTCATTGTTTGAATGTATTTTTAACCTTTTTCTTTTGCATATGTTCATGTTCCTCATGGAACACTCTTCAATATCTTTCTTAATAGGTGAACATTTGATTAAGCAATGGTTCCATATAACACAACTCATGTTCTTCTTCATTTTCCCCCTCTGATCGTGGATCTATGGTCCCACTCTACATACCATTCAAATAAATCTATAATCATTTATAATCATATTATAATTACATCATAAATAGTATGGGGAGTATACTAGGGGTGTTACAAACCCCGCCCCTTTAAGGGGAACATCATCCTCGATATCCTTAGCAGCAAAATACTAACAAAACTGAACTTCATGAACAACTCTCACATATTTACAATTAAATTTACAAATTCTTATTCAACAACCAAAAAGGGTATGACACCCTCATTTGATCATTAATCTCCCATATGACTTGATTTGGTCTAAATTTTCTCCACTACATCTTGACCTACTCGATTACTCAATTTCAAAGTGCGATCTGCCTCCAATGTCCATCCATGCCATCCATTGTGCTCAGTCTTCCTTCAAGAAAAAATTCCAACTCATTTATTTCTGAGACACACCTAATGCATTCCTAATCCCATTCAGTATGCACACGATTCTATGAAAACCAATTTAATTTTTGAGTTTTAAGATCCAATTCTCTGCTTCATCATTCCCTTAGGTGATCCATTTCTTCTTCTATGCAATCACTCACCTTCTAATTTTAGACATCCCCTTCTCTACTTCCTCATTCCCTCGGGTGATCCATCCCTTCAAAAGGTCTCGTCAAACATGAATAATTCTCTCAACCAGGCATCCCTCTGCCTTGATTACATAACACAACACATGTCATGGAACACCTAATGACGATCAATGCATATCACAAGGTTCCATTGTCACCACAATGGCCTATTTCTTGAAGTATTCAACTCCATTATGCTACTACACACTATGATTTCATTAAGATGATGTTTTTTACCTTATATTTAGCCTCATATACATGTGTTGGGTAGTTCACTGATTCTCCTACATTGCAGACACGTATGTCATAAGAGATAATCAAAAAAGTTTAAATAAATTTATAACATAGCATAATCATATTAAAAAATAACTCAAGTCATTACAAATTGGAGCTTTAAACCAAATTAAATCATAATCTTAATAAAATTTCTTTAGACTAATAATTAATGCTTATCTATATAGCTTCTTCTTTTCTTCTTCATTGAGTGGTTTATTATTCGAAGCAATCACTTACTATTTTGAGTGCTCCACACAATTTTTAGCGAGCTTTGTCCTCAACTCTAGCTCATTAAGTGGCTCTCAGCCCCAAGGAAATCACCCAGTGGTGGCCACACTTCTCCGCATAGTATTTTCGCACACCTTTATCCTCAAACCCAACTCATTGATTGGTTATCAGCCCTAAGGAAAGAACTCAATTGTAGTCACACTTCTCCACGTAGTATTTTCACATAGCTCCCAATGGATTCTTCATGCTCACCTCACAATGAGCATAGGTATATTTCTTATCCCACCAATTACTCACCTTTATGGGCCCAGGAAACCCCCCATTCTAGGAAATCTACCTAGCTGAAGGCTTTCCTACATGGGCCCTCATCAGTCACTCAGCCTTCCAGGCCCAAGAGACCCCCATCTTTGGAAATCTACCTGTCCAAGGGCTTTCCTTCACACCCCTCTCCATCAATCAATCACCCTTACAAGCCTGGGAAAACCCCATTCTGGGTAGTCTACCTATCCAAGGAAGTTTCTACGATGGGTAGTCATTAGAGTCTTATATCCCAGCAGCCATATGTCATGTTCTAATGACATGTGAATGGATTATTAAGTCCAATTCACGGTATGGTGTGCTCCCATACTCTACTCATCTCCCAACTCCATCATGCCACCTGTGTCACAAAATTTGTTTTATTTTATCATGAAATATAGCACGCTCACATTGTTAAGGTTATAAAACCTCCTATTATCCATTCAAAGAATGCATTAATTTGCAAACAGAAGTTTCCAAACTCAACCAAAGGAATTCTCACCCAATTCCTTTCCTTTTAATTTTTATCTTGCTACCATCATTGACACTATCAGTTGATATTTCTGACGTTGCAATATTCAACAATTTATTTAACACATGATGTCCTCATTCATGTTGTTCATAAGATACTAGTTTTCAATTTTTGTCCTTTTTTATTCATGCTCACCACAATTTTCAAGAGCTTAAATATAACATAAATATCAACAATGAGCCATTCCTACCCACTTTCCCAAAGGTGCTCCAGATACCTTGAAACCCATTAAATAACCTTGTTGCATTACCCAATCGTGGAAAATATAAACTTTTCTTCCATGTCATTCACATAGTGATCATATTTTTAGAGATCGATCACTTATCATGCTATTATGATGGTTTTAAAATAATGACATGCTAAACCACATAGTGTCATTAAGCCTTACATATATCATCTGCGTTGTATTAAAGTTTAGGAAAAATTCTTCTTTTTTCCATTTCCATGATTGTCACATTGTTTCCCATTTTATTTCAAGTGGACTCAACCAAGTCCATCTTAGTTTTTCTATCATCTTCTTCTACCTTCTAACTTTCATTTATCTTATGCACGGGGTTTTACCAAGATATTTCAGTTTAGGTTGGGTTCTACTTCATCTCTTCTCTAAAGCTCCTCTTCTTTCCTTTCCCCACACCCAACAACAACCAAGACTAAAACACAAAAACAATAATAAAGAAGAAGCAATGAACAATAAAAATATCACAACAAAAAAAAAAATAACATGGTCATGCTCAATGTCAACAGTGAAAAAACAAAGAAAATATGAAGCCAATCAATAAAATACAAAACATATAAAATGTTCATTAATACACGAGAACTCAATCCCATGAGTTCTAGTGTTCAGTGTGTCCTTCACCACCACCACCTAATATATATATATATATATATATATATATATATATATATATATATATATATATATATATATATATATATATATATATATATATATATATATATATATATATATATATATATATATATGTAAGACCGACCGATTCTTTTTCAATGTTTTATGGAAACCTTAAAATTTTAGCATCCCTTGAAATAACTCCTGGAGGAATCTACATTTTTATGGGAAATTCCCCTTTCTTATTCATGATGGACTTATTCTGTGCTATGTTGCATGATACCGTTGTCCCTGCTTTTACTTCTTGTTGCAATTTAGCCTTCTTATGTGTTGTCACATACACTCAGTTGTTACTTATATCAACATAAATAAATCAGATGTTACATTTCCATGCTAATACAAGCATGTTGATCACACATCTAGAAATCATGTCAGTCACATGTTCCAAGAATCAATAATACATATCAACATGTTTATAACCATGTTATCGGAAGATTGGAAATCAATCTTTTACCAAGACTAGCATCATCAAATTTTGAAATTAGCCTTTTAACAAGGTTAGTAGCCATGACATACTCTGCAATAAGCACATAGTCATCAGCCATAATGCTACAACTAGTACCCACTTTCACTCTTGTGCATATAAGTTTTCTCAACACACATTGTATTAGTACAATTGTCTTAAATTGTGATCATTCCTTCATGCAATCTCATAAGCACATACTCATATCATGCACCTAATCAAGCATTCCATCAATACTTTAAGTGATCATAAAGTTCAAGAATCATAATTAATAATTTTTAGAACACTCATATAGATAATATCGCTTACTATTAGCAAACATCATATTAATGTACTCACCACATTGTCACAACATGCATATCAATAGGGATAGGTGCCACCTTTTCCAAACTATCATCAACACCTTATTTTCCATGGTCTTGTTTCCCTAAGACTACATGCAACACTTTCATTGGCTTCCTAATTGTGTTGTCAACCTACTCCTGGTTACATGTTTATCATTAACCATTATTAGTCATCTGAATCATGTTATGACAATAGAATACTCATAGTATTTATGCATGCACATCCATTATTGTATGCACCTAGCATACTTTCATGCATCTAGCATATCATTATTTAATATATGTTTTATGGACATGCATCTCTAAATTGTTTCATCTCTTGCATTTTATCATCCATATGCTATTATTCATCATCTTATGATAACTTCTAAAAAAATCTATTTTATTGCATTATTCAGTCATGAACTTTTGCAACCTTATTGGGCTACTTTATGGAATCTAGTCAACATTCTGCTTGTTTATCTTGTTGCATTAACTCAAATCAATATTTAAGTAACATTAGTGTATTTGTATATACAAAAAAAAAAATCACATAAACACATATGCATGCAGTACAAAATCACAAGATATATTCAACAAGCATCAAACACATGTACCCAAAAAATAATCATTCTTTTAAAATAATGCAGAGTTCCAAATTTTAATCTCCAAAGGTCCGATATAGCACCTTTTTTTTTCATTTCACCTATCCTATAGCCCATCCAATCCAAGTGTTCAACCTGGAAGCTTTGATACCACTATGTTACATACCAAATTCCCTCAATTACTTACAGAGGTTATGAGGTACCAAAAATTTTCTTTTTCCTTTTACTATCTTGACAATAAGCACGAGTATCACTTTGTCGCATACCCCTATTAAATTTATCCAAACCACACTTTCAAAAAACTGATTTTCATCTCTCATACATTTTTTCAAACACTTTGCAAGTAAATATTTCTTCAAATACTTTGTATACAACCAATTGATTAGTATTTTTCTTGTATACATTGTCAAAAATTTGTATGAAATCAAATCAAAATCATTGCTCTAATTCCACTTGTAACATACCAACTAAAAAATACTACTCAATCATGCAACTTTTTATTTTTGTCTTTGAGGTATTTTATCAAATAGTTTGTATGTAAATTTTTATAAAACACCTTTAACAAATTTCTTCAAATTCTTTGCATGCAAATAGGCATATATAAACTACAGCAATACTATCGTACAACAATATTATTCCATCCACAAAACAACATTTTCAGTGGGGCATTTCATCAAACAATTTGTATGCAATGAATAATTAAACTATTTAAGCATATATTCAACACTTTGCATGAAAACTAATATACAAAATAGTTTTCTTACAAATAGTCATATATCAGCTACAACAAAAACATTGTCCCCATCCACAAAACAAAATTTTCAGTGGGGCATTTCCTCAAACAATTTTTATGCAATGAATCATTAAACCATTTAGTAATTTCTTCAAACACTTTTCATGCAAACTAATATACTAAATTATTCAGGGCATATCTCCTAAATTATAGCAATACAAATTTTAAAAACTGAACCAAATGATCAATGGGATTTCCCCTCACTATGGTTCAAATTCAACCTTTGGAACCTCCCAAATGAAAATTTATGGTAGAAATACTAACATGATCAGTTTAAAGTAAGATTTTAGTAGCATTCAAGAAGCTTGGCTTCCTCTAATAATATCTCTAACAATCTTGTGACCTAATATATCAAAGTTAGACAATATTATCAATGAGAGTTTCCTCACTATGGTCCAAGATTCAACTTCTTAAACCTCCTAGAAGAAACTTTATAATAGAAATGCCAACATGAATTATCTGAAGCACAATTTTAGGAGCATACATGAAGCTCACCTTCATATAATCATATATTCTAAAATATCACGATCCAAAATCTGAAAGTTGGACTAGATGATTAGCGGGATTTCCCCTCACTATGGTCCAAGTTTTAGTTTATGCAACCTCCTAGAAGAAACATTATAGAATAAATGCCAACATGACATGTTTGAAGCATAATTTTAGGAGCATTAAATAAGCTTGAATTCCTTTGATCATATCTCCTAAAATATCGTGACCCAAGATATGAAAGTTTGACCATATGATCAATGGGATTTCCCCTCACTACGATCTAATTTTCATCTTCTATAACCTCCCAGAAGAAAAGCTATAGAAAAAATTCCAACATGCCCTTTTTAAATATGCATTTAGGAAGCCCAACTTCCTTTGATCATATTTCCTAAAATTTCGCGACCTAAGATATAAAAATTAGACCAAAGTATCAATAGGATTTCCCCTCACCATGGTCCAAGCTTCAAATTCTGGAACCTCCCAGAAGAAACTTATATCATAAAATTGAGTAATAGTAATCACATATCCCTACATGTCGAGATGCAACATATTAAATTTCACATAACATTCAAGACATATTTCTTACATCCTCAAGGTAGAATTTCATTGTAATTCACAAAACGGTCAACGTGTTTTTCCTATTGATTTCACTCAACAATTTCCTATAACCATGAAAAATTGTCACGGATTTATACATTAATTTAAATAAATGTCTAATCATCATATTCATAGCTCAAAAATCAATTACACTTATCAGATCTAATAATGGATGAACTAAAGGTAGAAATTCAATTTTCCACCCAACCATAAACAAGTTGCAATCTGTATTTCTTGCAGTAGTTACACCAGAGCCGGATCCATGACCCACGGGTGATTTTCAAGAAAACTCAACTGGAAATCATGCTCAAAACTAGGAGCATGGGAATTTATTTACAGGTTGTTTATCTGTCCAAAAATCTAATTATGTCTTTCATCTAATTTCTTTCATCCCAAGAGAGAACCATTTTCTTGTTTTTTGAATGAATTTTTATCATTTTTCTTGTGTTTCTCTTCATGAGGAACGTTATTCAATATATTTTTTGCTAGTTTCACATTGATTAAGCAGTTGTGCTAGCTAACACCACTCAGGTTCTTCTTATTCTTCCCCCTCGAATCATGGATCTATGGTCTTACTCTTCAATTGATTCAAATAAATTTATAATAATTTATGATCAAAGTATAATTACATTACAAAGAGCAGGGGGAGTTTACTAGGGGTGTTACACTCAGTCATTTTTTCTTCTCATGTTAATTCTATTGGATATAGTACTATGTTTCAAGTAAAGAAAGCTAAACGTATTATAGAAAACCAAATTTTCCCTGATACTCCATAGGATTTTCATGAAGATGTAAGTGCCTTATACAACACTAATTTACCACGAGAATAATATTCAATTCAATCGCAAGCATCAAATCTACTCCTCAACACTTGCAAAGGAGAATTTCTACTTTGAAGTGAAACTTCAAGCAAGAGAGCTCAAGAAAAATATTAGTAATATTATTGGAGATGGTGGTGACATAAGTTAGCCAAGGTTTAACCTTGAAATATATCATGTTGTTGTAGTTTCAAAAAGAAATAGAAGCATGACCCACGACACATCCAAATATGCAAATATTTAGGTGATGGAAATTGGCAATGTTGAGGAAACAATAGATGAACCAGATTGGGTTGAAAGGAAAGTCATAGAAATTATGTATGTTGCAGAAGAGTTGTCTCAAAAAGAGCCAATTTATTTTGAAATTAAATTAGCAACATTACATCAAACAGCCTAAAATAATAATTTGAAAAAAATATATTTTGAGAAAACAAATGTCAAGACCGATGAAGTTATAAGTAGGGTGAATTCTAAAATTTGTGTTAAAGGAATAAAGCTTTTGAAATTATTTGAATTTCATTAATCTAGTGAAGATGCATTGGCCTACTCTATCTTCTAACGGGTAGAAAAAAATATAACATTAAAACATAGGATAAAAGAGTTAGAATGTCTTTATTACCAAAGGCATTGTTTTTTTCTTAGTGTGGTTCAGATACACTGGAGAACAATTGTCGCTACTTCCACACAAATATCCATGCAGGTCTACTAGAAGGGATCACTTCACATTATCTCATTAGAAAATCCTAGCCCCATGAGCGTAGAGGATAATTTACCCTGTGTCCGCCAATTAGAAAGGTGCTATTAACGACAAGAACTCAACCAATTGAGCTAACCCTCAAGGCTTAGAGTGGCTTTATTACCAAAGCCATTGTTTTTTGAACCAATCTATACTATTAGGGAAATTTCAGCTTAGAAGACACACAAGATAGAAATTAAAGTATCAAAGAGGCATCCAATTTACTTGTCAGAATCCATCAGTACATCACTAAAAATATTAATAAAATAATTTCTACAATCTTAGAAGTGTGAGAGTTGGTTATGGCTTCAACCAATCTATCTTTGGGAATTAACTCCCTCATTGAATATATACAAAAGGACCTGGAATAAAATGATGATTTTTTTTATAAAGAAGCATTAAATACATTGATCATGAAAGTATTTGAAATGAATAAAGGGAAAATGAAAGAGAAAAACCTTTTTTCACAAGAGAGAATCAAACAATTAAAACGTTGTTGGAAGGAAATAGCTAAGACACTTTGTGAATTAATCACTAAGTATGAAAATATCAATACAAGGAAGAGTAATATGATATTTAAATTAATTGAGGTGGTGAAAGAATTGGAGGGGTGCGGTCTTATCATCAATGCAATGTTATCAAATAGGGAGAAAATGTAGGAATGCGTTGATGTACTAAGAGCCACTTAGGGAAATAACTTCATTCAACTTGTTGATTCCCTAAGGAACAAATTGATAAGTGGCTAATTCATTCAATAGTAAAAATAAAGGCCAATCCAATGTAGTACATCAAGCCAGTTATTATTTGAAAGATATTTAAGATGAATTGCTTGAAGTACGAATGAAGCAAGAGGTTATTGTGGCATCCCTACACTTCGTTGAGAAATGGATAAAAGATACTTTGAAGAAGGCAACAACTTTGAAATAACTAATTGATAGTTCAAATGATTCCACTTCCAACACTCATCTAGCAAAAAAAGAAAATATTCAACACAGATAAGAGGCAAGCTTCTTCCACCATTATAAGTATATTATCTAGCTTTGTTTTTCCATCATTATTCTCACTTAGAAATCATATAGCCTGTTTTACTATGAATTTTTCCAAGAATTAAAGCCAAAATATAATTGATGTTTATTTTATCATTTAAGTCTTTCATTTTGTTATATGGTCCATGGGAGCCCAATCCCTTTCCTTCAGTGGATGTGTTCCTTTACATATCTTTAATATTAAAAACTCTATTAAAATATTATATATTTTTTAAGGTTCCTCGGAGAAATATTTAAGATTTCATCTCTAATGTGACCTTTGGAATTTGAGTTTTAAGCTTAAAATTTTATGGGTGTGGCTCTTTTCATCAAAATGAGTTTCAATGAAAATATCTTTTAGATTTCTTTGAAAATTTGTGCCATGATTTGTTTCTTCGATCCAAATGCTTGTATTATTTTACATTTAGTTATGCTAGAAGATCTATGAAAACATCAGTCTCGAAATGTTGAAATTTATTTATGTTTATGTCCATATGTATCATATTTTCTGAATTTTGGAGACTTGATCCTATCTTAGGCTTCTTTCTTTATTTTATTTTGAAATTCATAATTTTCTATTAAAGAGGAGCACCATATATTAAAAATGAGGATGTGGGGGATTGTTCCCTCAAATGTTATCTTTGAGATTTGGCTAATCCCAATGAGCAGCATTCTCCTCAAAATTTAGTTATCTAAAACATCCAAAAAACAATTATAGTGTAAATCACAAGGTGTCTTGATTGAAGAAGAAATACTCTAGGATGAAAAAAATTAATGAATAGTCATCCAACTTTAGGGGGAAACCTCCTTTTACAATTAATAAAATACACAAGAGAAGGTATGATTCCTATACAAATGAATCTAATTTATTATAAAGTGATTTGATGTAACTTACATAGGATGACATAACAACAACTAATAAAATAATAATGAAATCTTATTGGGGCGTTAGCATAGGGGAATTAACCTTGTTGGAATAATATCCCAATTTAATCAAACATTCAATGTCTAGTACGATATCCATTTCATCTAGTGGTAGAGCATATGCTCATGTTTACTTGTTCTTGTATTTAAATAAATATTTTGTGGCATATCCCTACTCCCTTGACCTTGTATCCATGATTGATCATAACTTTGAGGTTTTTGGTGGACTACGTAAAAAGGTTTAGTAGCTAAAAAAATATATGTATGTACAAGTACAAGTATTTTCAGAATCTACAATTATCATTACATTTCTATCATTTACGATTCCATTGAGTTTTAGGGTCTTAGGTTGTAATTTTATCATCATATTTTTAAGTAGAATTTTAGGTTTGATTTTCTATTTTCTTGGTTGATGTGTCTTATGAACCTTCCTTATACGTGATGGAATATATTTTATAGTTGGTTCTTGTATTTCTCTTTGCAAGTCATGATTTTTATTTTGGGACACTTTTTTTCTTCACTATTATTATATGGTGTGCATGAAATTGATCTTGATGATACTTTTGGTAGTGTTTCATCATTGTTGGATTCTAAATTGTATTTTAAAATGATTCATGGTTTCAATTGCTACTTGCTTTGAATCCACTATTTTAAAGTAGTGTGGTGACTCATCTTAGAGTTTGCGCCTTGGAGTCTAAATCTTACTACATTTGCAATAATGATTTTTCTTATTTTTGTAATAATGATTTTTATTCTTTTTACAATAATGATTTTTATTCATTATAATGGATTATTGACAATAATACCCCTACCTGGTTATGATGATGTCAATCTATGTACAAAAATATTTAGGCTGGTGAGTGTTAGGACCTCACTATGTACCATTTTTTACTATATATTTTGACACCACCTTACCTTTATAACCATGTTTAAAAAGGATTCCATCATCATTTTCATTCACTTTATCCAAAGGTATATAAAATCCTCTTCTTTACTATATATTTAATCTATTTACATATAATTCCATATTAATCTTATATTTCATCATTAATCGAAGGTAGATTGTTGCTAACATAAGTCTAAAAGATCGCAGATAATTTATGTGTTGTGCTGGAACAATCGGCCGTTGATGAAACAGTCAACTCCATTGCTGAAACAGTCGACTCTGTTGCTGAAACAGTCGACTTCGTTGCTGAAACAGACAGCAGGCACGCAAATTCCGTCACTACTCGTAATTTGCGATTCTGGAGAGTATTTTTTGGAACAATGGCAACACATGAAGACGAGCAAGGAAGTGGTTACACGGATTATTCTGAAGATAGTACTCTTTTTGTATCTGTTGTAACAATATTTTTTTATGGAAGAATAGAATAGCCCTGTTTTAAGAAAGAAGAACAGATTTGGGATAAACATAGATTTGCTCTAATGTAATTGTAAGAGATGTCTCCTCTTTAAAAAGAGGAGACATCATCATTAGAAGGGAGTTCGAAAACTACAGGAGAACATTGTGTTTGAGAGGACAAGAGCTAGACTCCATTTGTAATGTATCATTTCTTTTGACAGATGAATAAAAGTTCCTTTTGAGCGCTTCAATTTAATTCTTTCTCTGGGGAATCTTGTGAGAAGGAAAGGGCCCGCCTTCATCACAAGATTCACCTGACTGTTCCTGTATTTTGTTAGATTTCTTTATGATATTCTCACTTTACTTTAATTCTGTTTGCTGAAACACCAGTTACACAGTTCTGTAGTTTATTGAGCATTCTGTTTCCTTTAACGCTGCATGTGTTTAGTACATTCATTCTTAAGAAGTTAAGAGATCTATTTCTGTTATTTGTTTGAATGTATGATTGATGCTGGGAAGCAGGTGCTGAAGATTCCTGTACAAAGGAATAGGGTCCTGTTCCCATTGATTGCCTTTCTTTTCCCTGCAGTGTGATTAGAAACAGGAGATAGGTGCTGAAGGTTCCTGTTCATGGGAATAGGGTCCTGTTCTCTTGAGTTTATTTTCTCTACAGAGTGATTAGTGTCAAGCAGCAGGTGCTGAAGTTCCTAATTAAAGGAATAGGGTCCTGTTCCCTGTTATGGTTGATTGGTTTCCTTTCCTGCAGAATGATTTCCCTTTATTTGGATTCTTAAAAACTGCAATAGAGGAATTGCTTCTACTATAATATAAGTAAACTTCAGCTTTGATTAAACAGGGTGTGAATAATTAGATTTGTATGATTAATAATTGTGTGACTTTTTACTACAACATTATTTTTTCTTTTGGAATTGAGCATATCCAGTGCGTGATTGTCTTTGGAATAAACAGACCTTCTCGGGTTGACAATTTATGTGGAGCTTGAATTGTTAAAACAATTAAAGCGACCAACATTTTGGCGCCGTTGCCGGGGAAGGCAATTATGGATTTCAAAAGCATTAATATTTTCTTTCTAGATGTGCAGATTGTATGAGAGGATGCGGAACCCAGAAGAAAACTAATCCCATGGGTGGCAAAGGCAAAGGAAGGGGAGGAAGAAAGACTTTCATTGACGAGATTGTATCAAAGGTTGAATCATCACAGAGATTAAGTTCTCGAAGACCAAAACTTCAGCACTCCCCTCAATCAGATTACAAAACAGAGGAATTTGTGGGCCCTGAAAACATAGAGGAGCCGGTGATTAAAGAACCAGCAGTCAGTGCTGGAGAGTCAGAAGAAAGTGCTAGCAAATCAGCAGAGCACATTGAGGAAATAATAGAGAGTGTTGGACGACCAGTGGAAAACATTGAGGAGCCAGTAGAAGATCTTGACGATCAAGCAAGTGCAATAGGAGAACAGCCAATGGAAGGAAACAACAAAGACTTCTTTGGTGGAGGACATGTAGATCCTGAAGGAGAAGGAAAGGATGAAAATTCTCTCTCTACCTTGGGATTTCCTATCAGTGATCTCCCTAGAGGAACAACTCCTATGAAGAATATTCCATTGTCAGCTTTACCTAACTTCCATGGTCTATCCTCTGAAGATCCGGATGAATTTCTTTTTGAATTCGATATATTATGCATAAGTTATGATTATGTTACTAATGCCCAAAAGTTGAAACTGTTTCCAGCAACATTAAAACGAAATGCTTTAAGATGGTTCATGAGTCTTGGGAGTCAGGTAATCACAACATGGGAACAGATGAAACAAAAATTTATGCTTAAATATCAAGACTACTGTCGGACGAGAGAAAATAAGGACGAACTATTCAATATGGCACAAAAGTCGGACGAGAATCTGGAGGACTACGTAGAAAGGCTGCAGTATAATATACAGAGATCTGATCATCCGAATATAAGTAAGGAAATTCGCAAAACAATATTACTTAGAGGATTAAGGGATGATTGTTTATACATGTTAAACATGCTTGGCAAGGGAGATATATCTAAAGAATCATATGATGAGATTGTTGAACTTTGTAAGAGGTGTTCAAGGGGAGCTGCAAGGAACAGAGTAAGTAATAGAGATCCCACCTATTCAAGATTGCAGAAATCAGCCAGTGGGGGAGCAACAAGAGCGGAGATAGGTAATTTACTTGAAGAATATAAAACTGAGATGTTAAGTTCCTTTGCTTCACAAATTGACACTTTGCAGGTTAAGAAGAAGCAGGCTGAAGCAGAAGCAACTCTAGCTGTCTTTTGCCCGAAGTGCAGAGACAAACATCCACTAAGGGAGTACCCATTGGACAAAATACCAATCTGCACCCTTTGTGAGAAAGATCATGAAACACAGCAATGTCCATCTCTACTAGGAATAAAGGCAGCATTACAGCCAACGGAAGAAGAAGCTGAAGCAGTTTACTTGCTAACTCAAAGAAGACATGGCAACCAAAAGGACAAGGTATGAACTCTAGTATGCTATTTAATCGTTGGAATAATTATTCTGCTTTCAGTCAAACAAATTACCCTCCCTTTAATCAAATGCAATACCCACCATTTAATCAAATGAATTTCCCACCCATGCAACAATCAAACCCTCCCTTTGTTGATCCTACAATGTGGACTCCTTGGCCCCCACAGCAGCCATCTTCTTTTAACCCTTGGAATTCAAATTGGAGAAGCCAACAAACCCCGTATCCAAATCAATTTCCTCAATTTAAACAACCACTTCCTCTGCCATCAAATTCTCCACCAAATAACCAAATGAGACCCCAACTACCTGTGCAACCAAATCCTAACCCCAATAATAAAGTTGTGCAAGTCATTGATATTCAGAATCAGTCTATATTTCCTACTATGCAATGTAATGATATTCATTTAAGATCCGGGAAAATAGTAGAGCCTATTATTGATGACATAACTTCTTCTGATTCTGATAAAGAGGAAACTGAGAAACATAAGAAATCACAACCACCCTCTAACAAGGGTATTGAAATAATAGAACCACCATTCCCCGAGCGTTTAGTTTTAACTAGAACGCCTGAAACACCTGCTTTTAACCTTCTAGGGAAATTGCAGAACTTGTATGTTAAAATTCCACTTTTACAAGCACTAAGAGATGTACCAATTTATGCCAGAACAATAAGGGATATTTGTGTTAAGAAACCTGGTAGGAAAACTAAAGATCCCCTTACAGTACATGTGATGGGTGATTTATCTGCATTAATGTCCGGAAAAACCCCTCCTGTGAAATATGGTGACCCCAACCATCCTACCGTGACAGTTCAAATTGGTAAAACAATGATTCCTCAAGTTCTGGTAGATTTAGGTGCTGCAATTAACATAATGACTCTTGAAACTTCACAGGTGTTACAGCTGAATAACACAATCAGAGATACACCTACTATTCTAGAGTTGGTTGACCGTTCTACAATTAAACCTGAAGGAGTTGTTGAAGATCTACTTATCTCAGTTGAATCCTGGAATTACCCAGCTGATTTTGTTGTATTGCAAACTAAAACAAAGCTGGGGGGACATCCTTTAATTCTGGGGAGGCCATGGCTGGCCACAACTGATGCCTTTATTAGTTGCAGATTTGGTTCAATGAAAATTTATAATGGTTATGAAACCAAACAGCTTACTCTTTATCCTCATGCTACACCCATAATTAATAATGAAGATTCTATGTGGATGGATTATGATGATAATGCTGTTCAGCCCATTCTAACTATTGGACAAGCCTTAACTCTTAAAGACAATACAAAGGATGAAATAATTAATAATTTTATTTGTGAACCTTCTTCTGTAATTGCTGAAACACACAATCAATTGACTGCAATTTTTGAAACAGATACCCAAGAAAAGATTGAATCTGAAGACTTATCTCAGACATTAACCACCATCTCATCTAAAAGCATAACAATTGAAATTGAACTTGGCAAGACATTAAACATAAATCCTGATCTAACAATTGCTGAAACACAACAGTTAATGAAGTTATTACATGAAAATAAGGAAGCATTTGCATGGGATTACACGGATATGAAAGGGATCTCTTCTGAACTATGTACTCACCGAATTTACATTAAAGAGGGATGCCGACCAGTCTGTCAACCCCAAAGACGAATGAACCCTAATTTATGAGAAATTGTTAAAGAAGAACTTCAGAAATTGCTTAATGCAGGATTTATATACCCCATATCTGACAGTGAATGGGTTTCCCCATTGGTAATTGTCCCTAAGAAAAATGGGAAATGGAGAGTATGTGTTGATTACAGAGCCTTAAACAAAGCTACTCAAAAGGATCACTTTCCTTTACCTTTCATTGATCAGGTGTTGGATAGTCTGTCAGGGAAGAAATTCTTTTCTTTTCTAGATGGATTCAATGGGTATAATCAGATTAGAATTGCACCCCAAGACCAGGACAAGACCACTTTCACTAGCCCTTGGGGAACTTTTGCTTATAGAGTTCTTCCATTTGGGCTATGTAATGCACCAGCAACTTTTCAGAGGGCTGTTATAGGAATCTTTTCTGATATGCTGAATGACTCTATGGGAATATTTATGGATGATTTTACTCCTTATGGTGTGTCTTTTGAAGATGCATTACAAAATCTTGAGAAGGTACTTAAACGATGTATACAAGCTCACCTCTCCCTAAGTACTGAAAAATGTCATATGATGATGAGTGAAGGAGTAGTGCTTGGACATTTTATTTCATCTCAAGGTATTCAGGTAGACCCATCTAAAATATTGGTCATTCAGAATCTTCCTGTTCCTAAAAAACAAACTGATGTGAGAAGTTTTCTAGGACATGCTGGATATTACAGAAGATTTATTAAAGATTTTTCTAAGATAGTTTCTCCATTATTTGTGTTGCTTATGAAAAATGCTGAATTTAAGTGGACTAATCCTTGTCAGAAAGCCTTTGTAGAACTCAAGCATCAGTTATCTATTGCTCCTATTTTGAGGGGACCTGATTGGGCCCTCCCTTTTCATATATCTTCTGATGCTTCAGACACTGCAATTGGAGTTGTCTTGGGACAAGAGGAGAATCATCTTCCTTATGCTATCTATTTTATCAGTAAGAATATGACCCCTGCTAAGCTTAATTATACAGTTACCGAAAAGGAGTTTCTTGCAGTAATTTATGCCATTAATAAATTCCGACACTATATCACTGGTTATTCTACTTTTGTCCACACTGATCACTCAGCTATTAAGTATTTAATGAAGAAATCTGTTACAGATGCTAAGTTACCAGATGGCTATTATTACTGCAGGAATTTGATATCACAATTGTAGATCGGCCTGGTAAAGAAAATGTGGTGGATGATTTCCTTTCACGGTTAAAAACTGATAATAATATTCTAGTAGATGATTCTTTTCCTGATGAGTATTTGTTTGCAGTTTCTGCTCACTCTCCATGGTATGCAGATATTGCCAATTATTTGCTTGCAGGAAAATTACCATCACACCTATCATACAGAGAAAAGAGAAGAATTGTTCAACAAAGTCCCAGGTATAGCTGGATAAGTGGGTGTCTTTTCTACACAGGGCTTGATCAGGAAATCCGAAGATGCATTAGGGAAGATGGGGGTCGTATAGCCTCCGCTTTGCATCATGATGGCCCTTGTGGAGGGGCATTTTGCGGACGAGGAAACGACACACGAAATTTTCAGGGGATGGAGTTCGCTACATTGGCCCTCATTATTTTAAGGATGCAAAGAAATATGTGAGGGCTTGTGGCCATTTTACTTAGGATAATGGGTCAACCCAATCATAGAGATCAAATGCCATTAAACCCTAGGTAGTTTTAAAACAGTTTGAAAGATGGGCCTTGGATTTCATAGAGCCATGAGCCCATTAATCCTCCATCGATCGAAGAACTTATATATTAGTCTCTGGAACTATGACTAAATGGGTGGAGGCCAAAGCAATTATTAGAGCCAATGAAGAGGTTGTCATAGCTTTCTTATTTGAAGAAATCTTCACTAGATTTGGAATTCCTAGAGAGCTAGTTACAGATGGAAGACCTCCATTCAATTCTCATGGTTTTAAGTCTACCCTTCAGAAATATCATATTCATCATAGAATGACTACACCATACCACCCCCAGGCCAATGGGCAGGTGGAAAGCACAAATAAATTATTAGAAGCCATTCTAAATAAAACAGTGAAGGACAACCGGAAGGATTGGTCTCAAAGGCTCCCTGAAGCACTATGGGCTTACAGAACTACTTGGAGAAACACTACAGGTTTTTCTCCCTATGAATTGGTTTATGGTAAAAATGTTGTTTTTCCTGTGGAATTTGAAATTAAAACTCTAAGAACTGCTTTAGATGTTAATCTTGATTTGACTGATGTGCAGACAGCTAGGTTGCAGCAGCTTCTTGAATTGGATGAAAAGAGATTAGATGCCATTCATCAAACAACCATGATTCAACAACAAAGAATGAAGTGGCATGATAAAATTATCAAACACAAGCAGTTCCAAAAAGGTAATTGGGCCTTATTGTATGACTCTCGGTTTGAAAATTTTCAGGGTAAGCTACGTACACGTTGGCTTGGACCATATGAAGTAGATGTTGTTTTTCCTAATGGAACAGTAAGACTTCTAACAATTGATGATTCTAAAACACCTCTATTAGTCAATGGTCATAGGCTTCGTTTGTACCAACGTCCTGTTTCTAAAGAGGATTTCAAGACTGCTTGCATGACTGATACACATTATCTTTTTCTAGGGGAGTCTTCTGCTCCTCACAGCATTTAATTTTCTGCACTATATTTCTAGTATTAGATTAGATTTAAAACTAATAATCCCTGTCAAGGGTTGGCATATTACAATTGAATTTTGCAGATTCTGGAAAAGCTCATTAAGGAGAACATATTCATCACAAGAAGATTTGAAGCTTCAATCACAGAAGCTTGTTCCCTTCATTTTAACCCATTTCCTAGCAATATCCCTTTTATCCCATTTCTACATTATTTCCCTTTTTCCATTTTTCCCACTTCTACCATTCCTGAAATATCATCCTTCAGCTAGTATTTCCCGTTCCTTACTGCTGAAATTATCCCTTAGAAAATATTTCCCCCAGTTGTCTTAAACCCAAATCATTATATCCCATTTTCCTGATTTTTCCCTTTGCTGAAACACCAGTTTCAGCAACATGTCATTCATTTTTCCGTTGCTGAAACACCAGTTTCAGCAACCTGTCATTTATCTTTTCATCATTAAAACATCATTTCTTTCCTCTACTATACAAGCTTTTCAGTTCTCCACTTTTACTCTTCAGATCCCTTGGGTGAATATTATTCAGTACTGAGCAGATCCTGATATGCTCATGTTCTATATTTCAGAGAAATCTACAGATTCTTCCATTAATATCAAGCCATTATGAAGCACTCTATACTTCGAATTTTAAAGACAAAGGTAAAAAAATAAGGTATGTGGTTTTTATGTAATGTAGTTAAATAATATTTTAAAGAGAGGATCTTGCTCATAATGATTACAATCTCCGCACACTTAAACATTATTGCACCATACGTAAGGGGGGGAAATTTCGAAAACTGAATCATCATTCCAAACCATCCAATCCTCCGTCACTTTTCATATCCATTATTTCCGCCGTCATTGAGACTCCATATCCTTTGTTGCAACAATTAGCTTGACCAAAGCCTGTATTTCTGTTCTCTGCGCCTCTGCATGTGACTCAAGCTAGTAGCTATGGGAGGGTCGACTATCAGACACGAGCCTGGTTCGATAACTCTTCTCGAATTGTTCTCGGAGGCCTACCAAATTTTTCAACAAGCAGGATGGAAAACATACTTCGAAAGGTTAGGAGAATTTGATCAGCAGCAAGTTTTAGAGTTCGCACAGAATCTTCAGGGGAATTATTCAGTGGTTCAAGGGGTCCGAATTTCAGTCACAGAGGAAGATATAGCACAAGTTTCAGGTTTTCCGGTTATAGGTGCTCGCTGGTTCAGTAGGAAACAAGTTATTTTAAATGCACAGCAAGATTTTCTTCTTCCAGAGGAACCGGTTGAACTTAAAGGCCGTGGTATAAGTCTGCATTCATTACCTCGACCATGGCCAATAGTAGTTGAATTCATCAAGCACTATTTGACATGCGAAGGGCGTTACCAGGTAGTCTATCAACATGACTTTGTTTTAATGAATCATTTGAGGCATGGTCGATTAGTCAATCTTCCCTATTATCTGCTTGGTTGTATCAAAAACATGTCATATTATTGCAGACGGGTTAAATTCCCATTTTTATCCCTTACCCATCATCGTTTATGTCAATTATTAATTCAGAGGGGTTTTGCTCAGCAAAATCCCCCTCTGAATAATCCACTCCTCATTCCCCAGCAAGCCGAAATTCCCCAACAAGCCGGAAGTTCCCAAGAAACTCCTGAGAGTTCTTATGAAAGGCAACTAGACGATATCCCAGACCCCCCAGTAATTCCATCCTCAGAACCAGTTGACCTACCCCCAAGTTCGTCCCACTTAGTAGAGTCACCCCTTCCCACTATTCATATCTCTAGCAATGACTCTCCAACACCCCCATCTCCACCTACTCATAAAAGAAAGAGACGAACCCCAACAGTCTCTGTCTCAAAACGACAAACAAGGGCCACATCCCAAGTTTTCACTTCTTCCGAAAGCCCTTCCCCTAGAAAAGAATCTTCTCCTACAAAGAAAAGGAAAGACACTGACTTCTCTGCTTTCCTACCAAAAAGGAAAATGAAAATGACTGTTGAAAATGGAGTTACTCCCATTTCCCCTGACCCCGCCACTATCCTGTTAAAACTTCAATCCTCATCACCATTCCAAATTTCCCAACCCATCTCGTCCTGTGGCGCTGTCACACAAGAACCAGTGGCCCGAGGTAACATGAAATCGTTTATTGCTCAAACAGTGACTGCCACACAAGAACCAGTCACTTACCCAGAAGCTGAAACACAAGAACCAGCCACTGTGGTACAAGAATCATACACCAAGCATGATAATACAGGGAAACCAGCTGTAGCTGCTCCACAAGAACTAGCTACAACTGTGGATCAGCAGGCAACCCCGGCAGAATCAACCAACACACAGGGTTCACACACTATGGCATCTTTGTTGGAGGAAAATGAGTTTTTGAAATCAAAACTAGAGGCCTATAAGAAAGAATTAATCATGGCACGAGAAGCCTTTGATATAGAATTGAATCTCTACATGCTGGCACACACAGCATCAGCACAAAAGAAGGATCCATGCAGAGAATACATGTGCCATGAGTGTGATAATATTTACCAACAGGCAGGATACAAAGTAGTCAAAATTCAGGTACCTGAGGCATCTACATCAGCTGCAATTAAAGAAGAACGCCCTACTGCTACACAAGAACCAGTAGGGCCCTCAAAAATTCTAGAAAAAGAAACTAAACCACAAATATCCCGCCCTGTACTAGTCAGCTCAGCCACTCAGACAATGCCCCAACCCAGTACTTATAATGCCGGGACACAGACCCTGCCATGGAAACAATTAGAACTTATGAATAACTGGAAGAAACAATATGCTGTGGATCAAGACAAAATATTGCAGCAGCATAAGTTGGCCTGGCAGAATCACATGTATGCCAACTAGGATATTTGGGAACAGGCATTGCAACAGCTCAAGGATTCCAAGAAAGAAGTCAAGGAATCAAAGGAAAAGTTGGTTTTGATGTTTTCATTAGTGGAAAAATTGATGGCTACCCGAAAACCCTCCTTGAATTATTCTCTCTTCCTCTCTGAACGTCTGGTTTATTTTCAATTGAAGGCAATAAAGGATGGCAGACCTCATGAATTGCTTACTGCGGAACAATTTGTTAAAACTTTTGCTGAGGCCCCTGAAAGTGACCAACATTTGTTGTGTGAACTTTATCTCCATAACGAGGCCATGCCTGAGATTAGAAAAGTCAATCTCACTCCAATTGCAGGTGATGTACAAATTAGGGCATTCGTTTCATTCCTGGCCAATCAGATCACCTGGCAAACTGCGTTTATTGCAAGTAGGCATAATGAGGAGAATAGGATCCTTTGGATTAGACCGGAACCTTCAAATACGGCCATGTTTGTAGCACACTATCACCGATTCTTGCAGAATTCAGGAATGCACAGGTACATACAACAACTGCAGGCTTCAACACTTTTAAAGTGTCTACAGCTAATCAGAGTAAAGGAGACTGCTGCATTGAATGCCAACACTATGTTTTGGCAACAGTCATGCAAGGAAAGACAAGAGTATCACCCTTTCAGCCCTGATAATCTTCAAGCTTCACTCTCCAGGGTACCTAACTACATCAGATGCATTCGGCATTGTGGAGAAAACTGGATTGGTTACCATTTTCATTTTCCAATTCTATGGATGCCTGCAGAAAAATACCAGTGTCACTACCAATTGGTTGACAGGGATGAGGCTTTAGCATGGCAGCAATTGCAGAACAATCGAGGATTCAGAGCTTCGACAGAAGCCACCTTCTCCAGCTACTGCTTGAGCAACTTGCATGCACAGAGTCAGTACTCAGACTCTGACTCTGACTAGGAGTTACCTGAGGACATGCAACCCTTTCAGCTGGGGGGGATGTTAGGACCTCACTATGTACCATTTTTTACTATATATTTTGACACCACCTTACCTTTATAACCATGTTTAAAAAGGATTCCATCATCATTTTCATTCACTTTATCCAAAGGTATATAAAATCCTCTTCTTTACTATATATTTAATCTGTTTACATATGATTCCATATTACTCTTATATTTCATCATTAATCGAAGGTAGATTGTTTCTAACATAAGTCTAAAAGATCGCAGATAATTTATGTGTTGTGCTGGAACAATCGGCCGTTGCTGAAACAGTCAACTCCGTTGCTGAAACAGTCGACTCCGTTGCTGAAACAGTCGACTCCGTTGCTAAAACAGACAGCAGGCACGCAAATTCCGGCACTACTCGTAATTTGCGATTCTGGAAGAGTATTTTTGGAACAATGGCAACAACATGAAGACGAGCAAGGAAGTGGTTACACGGATTATTCTGAAGATAGTACTCTTTTTGTATCTGTTGTAACAATATCTTTTTATGGAAGAATAGAATAGCCCTGTTTTAAGAAAGAAGAACAGATTTGGGATAAACATAGATTTTCTCTAATGTAATTGTAAGAGATGTCTCCTCTTTAAAAAGAGGAGACATCATCATTAGAAGGGAGTTCGAAAACTACAGGAGAACATTTTGTTTGAGAGGACAGGAGCTAGACTCCATTTGTAATGTATCATTTCTTTTGACAGATGAATAAAAGTTCCTTTTGAGCGCTTCAATTTAATTCTTTCTCTGGGGAATCTTGTGAGAAGGAAAGGGCCTGCCTTCATCACAAGATTCACCCAACTGTTCCTGTAGTTTGTTAGATTTCTTTATGATATTCGCACTTTACTTTAATTCTGTTTGCTGAAACACCAGTTACACAGTTCTGTAGTTTATTGAGCATTATGTTTCCTTTAACGCTGCATGTGTTTAGTACATTCATTCTTAAGAAATTAAGAGATCTATTTCTGTTATTTGTTTGAATGTATGATTGATGTTGGGAAGCAGGTGCTGAAGATTCCTGTACAAAGGAATAGGGTCCTGTTCCCATTGATTGCCTTTCTTTTCCCTACAGTGTGATTAGAAACAGGAGATAGGTGCTGAAGGTTCCTGTTCATGGGAATAGGGTCCTGTTCTCTTGAGTTTATCTTTTCTACAGAGTGATTAGTGTCAGGCAGCAGATGCTGAAGTTCCTAATTAAAGGAATAGGGTCCTGTTCCCTGTTATGGTTGATTGGTTTCCTTTCCTGCAGAATGATTTCCCTTTAATTGGATTCTTAAAAACTGCAATAGAGGAATTGCTTCTACTATAACATAAGTAAACTTCAGCTTTGATTAAACAGGGTGTGAATAATTAGATTTGTATGATTAATAATTGTGTGACTTTTACTACAACATTATTTTTGCTTTTGGAATTGAGCATATCCAGTGCGTGATTGTCTTTGGAATAAACAGACCTTCTCGGGTTGACAATTTATGTGGAGCTTGAATTGTTAAAACAATTAAAGCGACCAACAGTGAGCCTGAGTTATTGTGTGGGCCTTGTTCCTATGTGTTTATACTGATTTTGGGGTTAGCATGCCCAGATATATATATATATATATATATATATATATATATATATATATATATATATATATATATATATATATATATATATATATATATATATATATATAGTGACTAAGTAGGAGAACGGGTGCTCCTCCATTGGTGATTCATTATCTGCTTATTAAGCATTGACTGCAATTCATTTCAGCAGTTTCTTAAGATAAATTTTGAGTAACTGAGTCATAAACATTTAAACTTGAGTAAATGTGGAAGAAAAAGTTTGACGTGAGTTCAAATCTACAGTGCGGGTGTGTCCTTCGTCGAATGTGCTCCTGTTTGAGGAAAGGTAGACTGGTTACTACTACTAGCAAGGTATTTCCCACTAAACCAAGCAATAAAAAAAGGCTAATGTGGATGACTGTCACTAATGGAAATGGCCTTTAGCTTCCCCACAAATACAACAAAAATTTGATTGCAAGTATCAAAGTAAAAATACTTAGTTATCCCTTGATTTATAGTGACAACACTAAACCAAGCAACAAAAAAGAGGCAATGTGGATGAATGTTGCTAATGGAAATGGTCTTAAGCATCCCCACAAATACACCAACAATTTGAGGGCAAGTATCAACTTGGATTCTAGGTATTTATTTCTGACTTCAATGAAAGGTTTGCAAAATAAAAGGAACAACAATGTCTACAGGTTTAACAACAACTGGGCTTAAAGCCACTGCCATTGTCAAGCATATTGGTAAGTACTCCGAGCATTACTCTTTCGTAGCTTTGCTTGACTGCAAAAACCTTGTTGGATACAACTGGTATAATCATATTTTTGGTAAAAATTGCCAATTTTGTATATACGTTCATTTGCTTTGAATCATTGTTGGGTCTGCTTCATAGCTTTTATTTCCAAGGTTTTTATACAATGTTCAAATATATAAGGTGCATTATAATTCTAATTGAGATATATTATGATCCACAGGATGGTAAAGTGCTTACAGAGAGTGTCAATATCTAGCAATTTCAACTTAAATGGACAAGGCAAAAAAATGGATTTGTAACCCAGGAACATTTCCTCTTTACTTCCACTATTGAGATTATCCTGCATATAGTAAAGATGAAGTTATACAACTAGAAATACAAGTTTCTTATATGCTTGTTAATATAAAAAATATTATGAGCAAGATGTACTAATTTTTGCGCTAATTTTACATAATAATGGGTGTTAGATATTGCATTGGCCAATAATAAAAATTTTACATGAAATATTGCCATATTATGATTGGTAGAAATCATTGGCACACTCATCATATTTAAATTGGTCACTTGGGTTGCATAATAGAATATGCTTGTTTTACACGTTTAGTACTTTTAGGATTAAGAATTTATTTGTTGATACCCTTTGGATTTGATATATCATAGATAAAAGGAAATGGATTTGTATTGTTTACTATCTTTCTGAACTTTTCTATACTGAAAAAGGATATAAAAGATTCACTGATTTGTTCTTACGAACATGCCTTATTAGAGGTTGTTATTGATTTTTTTAGTAGTACTGTATAATTAATAAGGTAGTAAATGTATTGAATTTTATTTCAAGACTCAAGTTGATTGGGAGAAGTTAGAAAGAGTCCAGATCCTATTTCTTAGGTACATTTGATGCAAGAAAAATGTACCTGAGGTTGTTGTTCGGGCAGAGTTTGCAGCCCAACCTGTTTGCCTCAAGACCATCTTCAAATTGGTATCATTCCTTTGTAGATTTAGGGATTTGTGGGATTTAGCTTCAAGGAAAGACATAAATTTTTACTTATAAGTTAGCACTCTATTATTCAGAGGTCATTACCTCATTCAGTCTCTTAGGGCATGCTCAGTGTTGACTCTCAAAGGTCTCTCGATTATTCCAAATGGTGGCTAGCTCTCTAGATCATCTTCCCCATTCACGTATTACCTAAATGTGCCATGTCATCTCCTGTCATTCAATTAGGTCCTCAACTGAGCTATTAAAGAGTACTTCTAGGATAAATTTGATAATATGGAGAAAAATCTAAAAGCTTTTCATTGGAGGTCCAGGCCCAACAATATGAGATTGAAAATTTTGCAGATATTGCAAAGGTTGAGCTGGCAATGGAGGTGTTGTAGACTGCTTAGTGTAGCCCTTAATATAGTCATTACCTACAGCCATCCCTGCAGATACCTCCTCCATTGGTGATTCATTATCTGCTTACTAAGCATTGACTGCAATTCATTTCAGTAGTTTCTTAAGATAAATTTTGAGTAACTGAGTCATAAACATTTAAAATTGAGTAAATGTGGAAGAAAAAGTTTGACGTGAGTTCAAATCTACAGTGCGGGTGTGTCCTTCGTCGAATGTGCTCCTATTTGAGGCAAGGTAGACTGGTTACTACTACTAGCAAGGTATTTCCCACTAAACCAAGCAATAAAAAAAGGCTAATGTGGATGACTGTCACTAATGGAAATGGCCTTAAGCATCCCCACAAATAAAACAACAATTTGATTGCAAGTATCAAAGTAAAAATACTTAGTTATCCCTTGATTTATAGTGACAACACTAAACCAAGCAACAAAACAGAGGCAATTTGGATGAATGTCGCTAATGTAAATGGTCTTAAGCATCCCCACAAATACACCAACAATTTGAGGGCAAGTATCAACTTGGATTCTAGGTATTGATTTCTGACTTCAATGAAAGGTTTGCAAAATAAAAGGAACAACAATGTCTATAGGTTTAACAACAACTGGGCTTAAAGCCACTGCCATTGTCAAGCATATTGGTAAGTACTCCGAGCATTACTCTTTCGTAGCTTTGCTTGACTACAAAAACCTTGTTGGATACAACTTGTATAATCATATTTTTGGTACAAATTGCCAATTTTGTATATACGTTCATTTTCTTTGAATCATTGTTGGGTCTGCTTCATAGCTTTTTTTTCCAAGGTTTTTATACAATGTTCAAATATATAAGGTGCATTATAATTCTGATTGAGATATTCTATGATCCACAAGATGGTAAAGTGCTTACAGAGAGTGTCAATATCTAGCAATTTCAACTTAAATGGACAAGGCAAAAAAATGGATTTGTAACCCAGGAACATTTCCTCTTTGCTTCCACTATTGAGATTATCTTGCATATAGTAAAGATGAAGTTATACAACTAGAAATACAAGTTGCTTACATGCTTGTTATTATAAAAAAAATTATGAGCAAGATGTATTAATTTTTGTGCTAATTTTACATAGTAATGGGTGTTAGATATTGCACTGGCCAATAATAGAAATTTTACATGAAATATTGCCATATTATGATTGGTAGAAATCATTGGCACAGTCATCATGTTTAAATTGGTCACTTGGGTTGGATAATAGAATATGCTTGTTTTACACGTTTAGTACTTTTAGGATTAAGAATTTATTTGTTTATACACTTTGGATTTGATATATCATAGATAAAAGGAAATGGATTTGTATTGTTTACTATCTTTCTGAACTTTTCTATACTAAAAAAGGATATAAAATATTCACTGATTTTTTCTTATGAACATGCCTTATTATAGGTTGTTATTGATTTTTTCAGTAGTACTGTATAAATAATAAGGTAGTAAATCTATGGAATTTTATTTCAAGACTCATGTTTATTGGGAGAAGTTAGAAAGAGTCTAGATCCTATTTCTTAGTTACATTTGATGCAATCAAAATGCACCTGAGGTTGTTGTTCGGGCAGAGTTTGCAGCCTAACCTGTTTGCCTCAAGACCATCTTCAAATTGGTATCATTCCTTTGCAGATTTAGGGATTTGTGGGATTTAGCTTCAAGGAAAGACATAAATTTGTACTTATAATTTAGCACTATGTTATTTAGAGGTCATTACCTCATTCAGTCTCTTAGGGATGCTCAGTGTTGACTCTCAAAGGTCTCTCGGTTACTCCAATTAGTGGCTACCCTCTAGATCATCTTCCCCATTCACGTATTACCTAAATGTGCCATGCCATCTCCTGTCATTCAATTAGGTCCCCAGATGAGATATTAAAGAGGAATTCTAGGATAAATTTGATAGTATGGAGAAAAATATAAAAGCTTTGCATTGGAGGTCCAGGCCCAACAATATAAAATTGGAAATTTTGCATATATTGCAAAGGTTGAGCTAGCAATGGAGGCGTTGTAGACTACTTAGTGTAGCCCTTAATATAGCCATCAACTGCAGCCATCCCTGCAGATTTGAAACAATGGAATTTGGCATACTGTGTAGCTTGAAGATATTATCCAAGAATGCTTGGGAAATTGAGAAAGGAGTGAAAGGATGAGTGGAGGCGCAAAAATGAGTTGCTTTTAAAAGACAATCTACCATGACCTTACTCACTTTTTTGTTGCTCACTTTTGGAAGTCCAACAATAAAATTCATTGAAATGTCTGTCCAAATATGCGCTGGGATTAATAAAGGCTGCATTGTGCAATGCACCTAGTAAATTCTTTGTGTTTCTTTGGCAAGCATCCTAGGATGCTGCAAAATCTTGGATGTTTGTTTTCATGCCTCCCCTGAAGATTGAATTCTTAGTTTTTTGATAAGTCTTAGGAAAGCCAAAATGTGATGTTGTTGGTGTTGGGTGTAGCTTCACTAAACTTGTTTTAGGGTTGAATATTTTTCTAAAACAATGGGCCTTTTATATCGTAATGTATAATTTTTAGCAAGTTTGGGATCGATCTGAATCTTTTGGATGAGCTGCCTTACAGAGATGTTAGCTAGTCATTCCTTATTTGCCAGAGGAATTATGAATACATTTCTTTAGCTGAAAAGCTGCAGCTTATTTCTCTGCGAGATCTTGTACTTGGTCTTTTGTTTGGTTTGGATGGATTTTGCCTTTGTGATTTTGAGTCATGATGAAGACTGATTTCCTTCCTGTTATTCTTCAAACTTCAGAAATAGTGATTATAATTGTTTGTGGGATTTTTAAGTATCCTTGCAAACCTACTTCTTTAATTATCCATCATTTTTTACCTATTTTGCAGCGTTTTCCTTCTCTCGGGACTTTTTGTTTTTGTTTTGTTTTGTTAGAATCCCCCGAGGCCATCCTGCAAAATTTGATATTTTTGAAACTCTTCCTATTTTCCCCATGTTGACTGGGCATTCAGTACTTTATTTTTTGTTGGTTGCATCCAAAACTCTTTCTTGTGCAATTATTTTCCCCACCCCTTCAAAAAGAAAGTGGAATGCTTGATTAATGTTATGCAGGTTATGAGATAATAATAGCCTTGTACATTAAATGCTCGTCGATCGAGTAACCTTTTTCTTACACTCGAACGCAGGAGTTCACTTCACTTAGCTTTTTTGCACATCATCTTGTGGGAAGACATCTATATGAAAACTAATTAACCAATGTCAGTTTCAATTTTACCTGAATTAAAAGCCTGGAAACAGATTTATTCCTCTAAACATTTTTTAGTGTAGAGAATGTTGTGTATAAATTATTCTTGAGCCCTTGAATTCATGTTGAACTGAGTATAATTACTGAACATTGCTTCATGCATCGTTGGTGACAGTGCACAATAAGAAACAAATTGGTTACTCTTATGAGATCGCCTTGAAGTTTCAAGGTGAGGCTTAGTTAATATTTTTATATGATTATGAAATGTATAAGGTTGGTCTATAATCTGAGTCAGATTTTGGTTTGAAATAGATGAGTGGTTGATTGAGGAGGAAATGAAGCAAATTCAGGGCACTCTAAATGTTCAAGAGGCTTCTTATGGTGATTTGGAAGATATGCAGGTGTGTATATGAAAAGTATTGTAATAAATTGCTTGAATATTTCTGGCGAGTTACTTTTTATCATGCTGTCAGTTTCTTTCTATGTTTTTTTGATATTCTAGAGAGTGTTGTATGTGGTTTACCGTTTGTTTTGTGGATACCTTTAGAGAATTGTTATAGATGGACCCCGTTTAGGGTATTTCTAGAAACATTAGTCCTGGGTAGATCTATATCAAAGGGTGCGGATGTAGACTGGTATTGGGTAAAATCAATGTTCTTAGTTCATTGGAAGTAAATACTGAGAAGATCAATGATTGCACTGAAGTGAGACACACTCTAAAACCTTGGTGTAATAGATGTGTTATGTCTGTGGTAATGCTAGCTCTAATGAACTACAATGGAAAACTAGTTGTGGTTTGGCATGTAATGTCAAAAGTAAAAAGCTGGCTGTTTGTTAATTTCCATCATGTTAAAAAGACAAAAACCTAGCATATATTCATCTTAACTCTGATCCATTAACAAACGAGACATTTATGCCTATAGACTAACATGTGTCTGTCTGATCTCTCTCTCTCTCTCTATATATATATATATGCTTAATGGGTTTGGGTTTAAGATGATCTATGCTAGTGTAGAAATAAACATTGTAAGATATTTTTAGGCCTGTCTAAATACAAGGTGTCATGGTAAAGATGTGCACATGAGCTAAAGAACTAATGATTTTTTAATGTGTTGGAAAATTTGGACATTTGTTTTTCCCCAGTGTGTGAATTTAGAGTTTGTTAATTTTGAAAATGACCTTATGAGCATGTTCTGGAATTTTTGTCCCTTTTGGGTTTCTCATTTTTATAAGTATTAACCTTAGTTTGTCAGGGAACTCCATAGTTGTATTAGTACAACCGCAATACAACTTATACAGACTAAAATTTAGTTATACAAATTGACTAAAACACCTAACAACAAATTGACTAATCCCAAATTAGTCATGAGGATTCTCTATAATTTAACAAGAAAGATCACAACACTTCCTAGCTTGTTTCTTCAGTTTTTTTATAATATATAATTTACAAAATTCAAGAAGAGGAAGAGATAACCAAGGAAGATGATATTTTGTGATTGTTAGTGATTGCCAGTATTTTGTGTGCAAACTGTTACTCTGTCCAATCATGCCAGTGGCTATCAATGTTTAATCTCTAATCTCTTTAGGGATCAAATAGATATCAATTACATGGTGTGTACAAATGAACACTTGCAGAACTTGATCGACCTACAAACTAAAGAAGCAAAGGGAATATAGAAGAGCAATGGTAGAATGATACCTCATAAACATTAATTACAATAAACTGACAATAGACCAAAGCATCACCCTTCCTTTGTGTAAGATTCAATGATGCCACATTTCCAACGCTGTTGTAGGAGCAACATCTTAAAACATGGGTAGATGCTTCCACCATCTTTGCCTTTATTCTCTTTTCCACCAGCTTGTGGAGGTTCTTCCATGTTCACATTATCAACATTGTTATGCCATCCATGTTTGAATAAAAAATGACCTGATTCAGATGTAATTGTTAATTAGGATTTAGTCGTTTTTTAATGTTAGATGCCTAGCTTGAACCTTAAAAGATTCTTTGGTGAACATAATGCTCACTGCTTTGTTGAACTTGGGCCAAATCCAATACGTCATCATATCCAGAGATTGGGCTAATTCTAGAGAGAGCACAGAGTCATCTACAAAGTGGATTTTAAAATATCTTGTAGGCACCTGATAAGGATAGTTCCTTCAGTTTTCACTTGACTCTAGATAACCTAGAGCATTAGATGTGATGAAATGTTTTATTGGACAAAGAAAACCCTTTCTAAAGGACCATTTCTGGCTCGCTGTCATCGTATCTGAAGTAAAATACCATTCTAATCTGTGTAGGACTTTATCAAAATCAATTTTGAGGAGCAGATCTTCTTGATGGATTTCTCCAGCCCACCTGATAGCTTCGAAGCTTCCACAATGTTATATAAAATGAATCTACCCATTAAGTAGCCACGTGTTAATTTATTTGTGGTTAATACTTCTACAGGAGTCTTGAAAGCCATGTAAAGTAGAATGATTAGCATGGGATCATTAATTGAGTTCATGTTGGATGAGTTGTGGTTTATAACTTTATATTGAATATGCCTGCATTAGTTTTCTCTGCAAGTGGTTCTAGATGAAGAGCTTCCAGGCATACGTTTAAAAGGTTTCCCAATGGTGTCTTAGAAACCCCTATAGAATTTTATAAGGAGACCATCTTTCCTTGGATATTATCATGTTTCAAGGAGGGATAGATCTAGGGTTAAGGCCAAGACGAGGAAATAAGTTCCACATTCCCACCGCAAATTCCACTCGACACGGGAAATAGAACAGGGAAGTAAGTTCCACATTCCCACCACATTCCACTCGACACGGGAAATAGAACAGGGAAGTAAGTTCCACATTCCCACCACAAATTCCACTCGACACGGGCAATAGAACAGGGAAGTAAGTTCCACATTTGCTGAGTAATTTTCCTACACTCCAATGATTTGAGATGGGAAACATTAAGCTTAACAATGAATTTGTGTTTCCTACACAATGAATTTGATATCATAGCTTGTTACTGAAGTAAGGACCTCTATTGCATGAGTAAAATCACTTGGGAATGAAAAGCCCATTTTTTTTTTCTTGTTGGACCAAGTGTAGTGCATTGGCATGGATCATGTGCTTTTGCCTGCCATCAATGAGAGGAATGAACCTCATATTTATCACCTTCCCAGTTGATCGTATTCAAACTAGCTCCTAGAAGCCAACTGATAGTAGTTGATCAGTTATCCATTGCCACAAACGGTTATCAGCTATCCATAACCACAAATGGCTCCTATCTGGCTCTGAGTTAGGAGACTATCAGTGGAGCTGAAATCCAAAATACTAGCTGAAAGAGTAGTAATTATATAAGAATACCTGTTTTTTGGATCACAAATAGGTCTCTTTCGTGGTCTTAGCAAGGAGAAATGAAAAATACTATTTGAAAGAGAAATAGGAATTTAAACACACATGTTTTCTGACTTATATTTATTTATAATGTGGGGTGGACCATAAGTAAACAATACTAAGTGTTGGCATTTACCAGATGGATGTTCTTTGTCTACACATATGTTGAGAAATAGTTTTATTTTAAATTGTTGTCATGCTTAAGATCTGCTGTGTCAAGCTTCTGGATGGTGTAAATCAATGTTGGTAAATTATCCTCATCTAAATAGCAAAGATCCCAGCTGGTACTATTTTTATTTATATTGTTGTCCATAAATTCAATGTGTTGTGCTATATAATTTTGTGTTGTATTATATACATATTTTTTAAAACTAGTTTTAAAGTTTGCTAGTCATATATGATATTCAAAAACTTGATTTTAAAATTTCCTTGTCTTTTTTTTGTTAGTTGAACGTGTCTTTGGACGTTGACAAGGGAATCCCAGACTCCAAAATAAGTACAATTATTAAAGATCTTACGTCATTCTTGTCTCCAATTCAGAATAGATTGTTCCAGTTTGAAGCAGAGCTGAAAGAAAGATGAATTTATGGTTTTGTTTAGAGTTGTTCAGGGTAATTGGTGCTAGGCTAAGCCTACTGTGGTTTTGTAATGTTGCCTCTTTCTGTCTAGAGATTTTTACTGTGGTTTTGTAACCTGAACTATAACTCTTTTGATATATTGTAACATTGACTGAGATTGGACTGTAGAACACGTACAAATTCTAGTTTGCCTCTCAAAGAGTGTCCTCCATTGCTCATTCAAACTAGGCCCAAACTTTTTTTGGTTATAATAACTTTCATGCAAAATTCATAGATCATTACACGTCAAACTAACTTTACGCCTTGACTAACATTGCATTCAACATGGTGCACAAGTATGATTTACATGTATCAATCAAAACTATGATTGTATCTATATTTGATAATGCAAGTTGAATACAACATACAATACATAGGAGTGTTATGGCTATGAAGTTCAATATGAAATAATCTATTGATTGCTACTATTACTATTATATAAGGGGTGCTCTTCCAATGGCCATTTATTAGCTCTGTGAAGAAGGCTTTGTGGATTTTGTATTTACTATAAGATTATGTATAGCTAAGTTGCAGACAACTAAGTAGAATTTGGTAAGAAGTTTTGAGTATGTGTAATTCATAATGATATTGTCTTCTCTTCATTGATGAATTTTCAATGTGTGAGTTTTGACCTAAGCCATTGCATTATCAATGTTTCAAGGCTCAAAAATCGACATATATGTCAACTACTTCTTATGATTGTTCCTAGGAACACGAATCCTAATTTTTGTAGGTTTAAAATTTATCACAAGTTTGCTCTATTGTGGTCAAATTTGTGGAGGTTATCTCAAAATTTATTCAAGGTACCATGGATCTAAATTTCTTATGAAATTTCAACACTATTACAAACTTTGGTGCAAATTGTTGATCAATTCTCACTTGGTTAAGGTTATATATGTTAATGAAAATTTTGTGTGCATGCATGAGAGTTGGGTGCAAATGCTCAATGTTGTGTGCATTAGTGCGATAAATATGGGATAATGGAAATCATAGTTTTGAAGATTAGTCTAAGTTGACTCGTACCTAATCAACTCAGTCAAGTTGATTGTTGGTTGAACGGTTAATTGTTGGTTCAATGGACATAAGATCTTGCAGGCCCAAATACCAAAGGGCAAAATGGAGCCCATCATGGGGTTATCTTTGTAATTCTCCACCACTGCTACCTTCCATGCTTCATCAAACTCCTCTCCAACCTCAATATTAGTGCTAGTAGTAGCATGAGCAACAATATTACATTTAGTAGAACTAGAACGCGTTTTCCAAACTACACGAGAACTACTTCCCTCACGAGTCACCATGTGCCATGCTTGGTCTCGATGGTTCGCTTCCTTCAATTCCTGGTTCAACTACCATATATTCATTGGAACCAACACCTCGAAGTCCACTGGACAATGATTCACCATTTTGTACTAGTGATTCGCCATTTGTACTGGTGATTCGCCATGATTTTACAAGATAATATAATCCCGTGAGAGATTCGCCAAAAAATTATATATACATATTATATTATTAATAAAATCACCTTCCATTTTTCCTATGTATCATGGGAAT